>CAUHTR010002882.1:0-24707 GCA_959609185.1 Schmidtea polychroa
TAAGGGTAGGAAATTATTTAGAATCAACAAGTAACCCACAGACCTTAGTGTAATAGATGTTAATACATATTACAATAAACCCACTCACATGGGTATACATATATTAAACCACGCACATATTAATATTATTATTCAATACATACAAGTCATAGAGGTTAAGCACATACGAACCAATGAAAATCATACAATGATATTGCATCTTTATTGCATATGAGTAATATCAAAACTGTAAAATTCATTACATCATTGAATAATAACTTCTATTACAATATTTTAAACTATATTCAATCACTAATTATTGCAAAATAATAAATTATTCCAATTAATGGTTAGAAAACTAATAAAAATATTACAATAACTCAAAACATTTTAACGAAATCTTTCAATAAATTACAATAATGTTATAAAGTATTCATTAAGTTGCAATAAAGTGGGAAATTATTTCGGTGAATGGCAGCAATTTATTAAATATTTTACACTAAATTACCACAAAATTATGAAACCTTTCATTAAATTACAACAAAGTATTTACATTTTTCATCAAATTCCAACAAAGTAATAACATATTTTGTAAAAATTTCAACAGTTGTAAAATATTTAAGCAATTTGTAACAAGATAATAAAAATATTGTAACAAAGTAATAACATACCGATGACTAGTTAACTATATGTATTAGCACTGTACGCAAAACTGTTCATATTTTTATTAGTGTTTTTTATTTGGGGGATGTGAGATTTTATATCAGGATATTAAATATTTATATCAATTCGAATTTCTATTTGTCACAGTAAATATTATTAAATAAAATTTCTCTCGGTTTTATGAACTTAAAAATAAATTATTATTGATAATAATAAATCTTTTTGGTAAATATATTATTTTTTAAGTTTATTCATTTCTCAACTACGTTTCGCATTATTCTATAAATTGATAATATGTTAATGCACTACTAAAACCTAATAATTTCTGCAAATAATTCATAATTAATTTGAATAATATGTTAAATTTAATAAAACTTATGATTTTTATAGCTTAAATATTATTTTAAAAAACATAATTTAAAAACTTTGTAAGTTTAATTTTAATCTATTTTAAAAAATTAAGATTTCTAGTTATAATAAATGAAGTTTCATAATTTTTGAAAATAATGAGTGGTAAATGTGAATAATTGTCAACTCAAACAATAGAATTTAAAACCTTACAAAATAACATCATTATTTATTCACACTGAAACACTCAAACCTTTTTCATCCAAATTTTATATACACATTTAAAAAAATATAAATCTATACTTAAGAAAAACTATTCTCATATTAAAACTAAACATTTATTAAAATTCTGAGAAATGCGATCGTTATCTTTTGATGAGATGACCTAAACTATAGAAATTCTCATACACACCGAGGATTGGTGCTTACTTGACTGTCAAGGCCACATTGCCAAATCCATCTCCGATTGTACCATGCCAGACTTCTTTATAAAGACCGACACTCTAAATGACGCGCAATTTCTTTTCCTTCTAAGAGCACGCAATAATATCTTAAATCTTAAATTTACTCCACATAGGATTAAATCTAAATTAGCAATTCTATGTAGACATTGTTGGGCTCATCCAGAAACACAGGACCATATCTTCAATCACTGCCCAGCTAAAATAAATGCATGAAGAAATAAACATACGCGTGTACTTGAAGCTGTTGCAGCATTCCTACTCAACAAAACTTTAAAATCGACATCTAAATATGCCCCGAAGGAGTTAAAACAACTCTTAGACCTGATCTCATCGATAAATCATCTAGGAACTCTCTGACCCATATCTTAGACATTAAAATGCCTTATGAAATACGCGAAAACTTTAAAATTGCAAGAGATAATAATTTCGAAAAATATAAGAACTTGGCATTAGAAATAGGACATGCCTACAAATGCAAAACCACAGTATCCGCACTTGTAGTAGGAACACTTGGATCGTGGGATAAAGAAAACGATACAAGGCCTAAAATAATAGGGACAGTGCCTCACGGTTACCGAATCATCCAACAAGCTTATACGCTGCTATATTTGCCGATGCTTACCAAATATATTTCAAACATAAATTTCCGTTGATCAAGACGATGCTTTAATTAATTATAGTGAGAAAATACGTTTCTGCCTGCATCTCCGACAGGTCTAGCCCATACCCATAGCCTGACAGCCCACAGCCCGAAAGCACATAGCCTAAAGTCTGAAAGTCTGAAAGCCTAAAATGGATGCTCTTTTTACCAATTATGATCGAGATACTACAACTAATTTTTATTTACGCGATATGCTTAGAGATTTAGATCTCAGGTATAAAGTCATTATGAGAGATGAAATTGTGAAATACCTGTGTAATACTTGCAAACGACTAGTGGAAAAGGATAGCATTGGGTTTTGTGCTCGAAAAAGGACAAGATTTATTTCGACTCGTATGGGATTATTCCAGTCAAGTAAATGGCCGAGTACCTCAGTGACGGTTACGAGTATACTACTTGGCAGGTCCAGCGCTCTGTGTTTTTGTATTATTAAACTTAAGAAAAAGAGAACGCTTCAGACCTATAATTATAAAACTAATACCGGATTCCTGTTAATCTTGCAGGGGGACTATGTCATTAAATACTTCCGCAATCATGATTAAGTCGAGAGTAAATTCGTGAATGAATCCGGGGATCGGATGCGCGGGGTGTTGAACATGAACAACAACCAGATTTCAAACCTGCCCCTCTCAATCGCAGAATGCGATGCCGTCAGTAAGAATTATGCCAGGAAAAGATTTGCGGAGAGCAAGGAGATTAAAAAATGAAATCTTTCCACAACTCACACTTGAGTCACGATATAAGAATCAAATAAATAATCAAATACATCAACTCAAGAATGAAATGAATCAAATAAAGGATATGAATTGAAATTGATCAAGCAAGAATTGGATCAGACACGCGTATTCATGCCATGATTGGGAATAAAACCAAGAGTGTACATGTTATAAATAATAGCTTTATATATCCTGGGGGGGGGTACATCTAAATTTACTCTCGGAGATTCTGGAATAATTATCAAATTGCTTATCCACCCACCTCTTTTAGATTTAAACACGATAGAATTTTTTATATAGGAAACTAGCAGCTATGAATAATATAAGCCCAGGCCAATTATTTTACAAATCTGGTTCTGCTGGTCCTAGAGTTAGGAAATTCCAAGATTTAGAAAAGTATTTATCTAAATAAATGGATGAGACAATCATTGAAGAGGAAATCCATCCAATATTTGTCGAGAGTAAATATCTCTCTTTGGAACATGAATTTAAGTATACACAGTCCTATGCACCAATAGTCCCATCCCAGAATTGGATAAATGAATTTTGGTTGGAGAAGTAAAAACTCGATGAGAGACTTAAGCATGATAGATAAACTAAGTCTCGCTGGACGAAACCTGAATCGCGTACATATGTTTATGGGCACGAGTTTTCTGACATATCACCACGAGCTCTGAAAGCGTTTTGCTTCGTTTGTATTCGTCACACTTGTTTAAAGTTTTGAAAGGTTCGGTTTCAGCTTCAAATTGACCACAAAATAATATGTCAAGTATTACATAAATTTATGCTATTCCCGCTTTTACTTTCTAATAATATTGTTACTTCCTGGAGCTCTGATTTTGTAAAGGTGCTAACATTAAAATACTTTTTTAATATTAAAATCATTGGAGATGAATGTCTTACTCCTCGCGGAATCAAAAACTATTTGCAGGTCCCGATCGGATACTCTAAACGTTAATTTTAGTAAATTGACTTTAATCATTCCATACTCCACAGAAGTATAATCCGATAGGTCTAACTTCATTTCCTATGAATCATTCAAGTACTTGAATAAGCACGCGTTATTCATGGTCGTTGTGAAAATAGTTTTGACGTCACTCGGATTTTATTGTTGACGTCCTTGGCCTTATGACCTAGGAATATAATTTGTATAACTATATGTCTTCCTTTCGTGACAATTTCGGAGATGTTTCTCTGCTTCATTAAATTCCTCATATCATCCAGAATAATTAGGGTCAGGGAATCCGTTGAGACTCACTGAAATTATTCATGTCCCCCAAAAATTCCAAATCCTCGGCGTCGTGGACATTTCTGTACCCTTACCATTCCAACCGATCTTTACAGAACACATGGACATTTTCGGGTTTAGAGTTTTATTTATGTAAATTTTATCAAAGGTAGTTTCCCCGGATTCCGTGGCCCCGTAAATAATAAAATGATTAGTAAAATTTTATATGACGGGCTCTCAGAAGGATCTCTGCACGACCTTCTCCGATTCTAGGACAAAATGGGCGAGGACAAAATGGTACGGACAAATGGTACAGACAAAATGGTACGGACAAAATGGTAAGGACAAAATGGTACGGACAATATGGTACGGACAATATGGTACGGACAATATTGTACGGACAAAATGGTACTAGGATTAAATGGTACTAGTATTAAATTATATAGATTTAACTTTGTTTAAATAGAATAATAAGTTTATTTTTTTTTCAAATGCATTTAATTAATTATTGCCCTAACACATAAGTAAGTTGATTTTATTTATCATAAATGTCTGGCTCTTCCGTCTTTTGTTTAATAATATTAAAAACAATCCAAAAATCTAGACAATATATAAATTATAATGAATAAATAAATTTAAAAAAAACTAGTGTCAAACATCTAAGACTATAGGCCTACTCAGTTACAATATTTCGTTTATGCTTAAACCGTAAAACCTTTTGTAATACAGTGTCTCTCAGACAACATTTACATTGAGCACGCGCGCAATATCTCTGAAATATGTAACCGGATCTCGGTTGTTATAATCGACTACCATGGTGTGAAGTGCTTCATTTATGCGGACGTATTCTTTCTTCTTCTTTCCGGTTGTTGCACCTAGCTCAAGTTGACGACGATGAGGTTGAGTGCTATTTTGCATGCCGATGAAGTTGTCCTCCATGGAATCACAGATTACTTCAATGTCTTGGTACTCTGGATCCGCAGTCAGATTTTCGAAAACTTCTATGACGTCATTTGCTGGAATAAATGCTAGAGCAAGAAGACGCATGACAATAAGCGCGAAATCTGGTTCATCTTTGTAACGTTCTTAAAAACCTTCTGATTGTAGTTTCCTCCAGACGCAATGACCAAAGTAAAACATGCATCCAGTTATTGCTGCCGTTGGAATTCTATTGGTTATTCTATCAGTTTAGTTCGCTATTTTTTTTATTCATTTTGTCCATACCATTTAATCCTAGTACCATTTTGTCCATACCATTTATTTCTAGTACCATTTTGTCCTCATACAATTTTGTCCGTACCATTTTGTCCTCTACCATTTTATCTCGCCACCCCTTCTCCTCCTCCTTGATGTAGCCCTTGAATTACAGTGCGTCTCGGACGTTTTGTTTTATTGTCTGAATTCTTTTAGGACTATAAATTCCGAAATAAAAAGCATGTAAAATACCAAAGCAATTATACATAATAACATTAAGATTTTAATAATATTATTTCTAAAAAAATGTTCGACTGCTTGAAACTCTCTGGGAACTTCTTCTTCCATTTTCGAATTTTCTTGCATTAATTTTATAAAGCATAATTGAAATATTTCTGAACGGAAGCGTTGTGATTCTAGGAGGTGCTCTAGGATGTACCGTTTGTCGATGAAATATATATTGTGCGATATTTGGCCACTCATATCGAAAAACCTCAAGAAATCTCTGAATTCCAAGCAGCCATAATCTATGAAAACATACGTCTCGTTGGTCTTTCCGATTACTTGGAATTTATTCTTGGATTTCGAGGCCAAGGATTTGATAAACATGTGGGCGTCATAACCGTTTAGATTATGGAATACGATCAGGAATTTCATGGGTTTTTTGCAATTGACGTTGCTCGCCTGACGTGGTGCTCAATGGTAATTATTCTCGAGGATGAAATGATCATGGTCACGAACTTTGTCACGGACTTTGTCAGGGACTTCGTCACAGAGCGGTTTCCTCCTACACATCCATCATTTGGTGGCCTCCTGTAATTCGAGCTCCTGATTGATCGCTCGAGGAAATTGATTGTTTCACTATATATAAACTCGCTATGCTTGCAGGGGTCGGGATAAATGATTTCGCTTGGAATGAAGTTGCTTTCCAATAATGGATTATAATATATTCAAAAGCAACTAAAACCATTTCGCTTCCAGAAATATAATCGGATTTGTTATCTACTTCTTTCCTATTATTTTGCCTATATTATTTGGTTGTGAGTTTTTTATATTTTTACTTTCGTCTTTTGGCTCTCCAGTCTCTCGGCTCTTGGGTATTGGCTCTTGGGTACAAGTACCTCGAGTCTCTTGGGTACAAGTACCTCGTCTCTTGGTTTAGTTCTTCAGACCAGTGGCTCCTCTATGCGGTTCGCATCTTACTAGTACCTCCTCCCACACTTCGAATTAATTAATTAATTCTTTTTTTCGTTCTCAAATTTCCTCATCTTTTTGCGCAACTTGCTTGTTATTTGTTTGTGCTTCTTCCGAAATATCGTGTACATGATGTTTGAATCTAGAATTAACGTGTATCATTATTTTCCGTCCATATACTATCTCAAATGGTGAATATTTTGTAGCGCTTTGTCAAGTTGCATTTATACTAAATTCAATTTGAGGCAGCAGTTCGTGCCACTGTTTTTCTGTATAGCTCCCTTTTATTGTCGTCACAAGTAAATCTCTCATTATTCTGATAGCTCTTTCCACTAAGTCATTCGACTGATGTTGATATGGCGTAGCGTATTCTTGCTTTATTCCAAGTTGTTCCAATTTTTCCTTCAAACATTTCTTTCCAAATTTCGCCCTCTGTCTGTCAATATACTTTGAGCTTTACCATATTTGTAAATCCAACTGTTTATTAGCGTCTTCAATTACCGTTTTTTTCATTTTGGTTTGCTGTAGCCGTTAGACTTACTAATTTGGTAAACCTATCAATAATAATGATGACATACTTTTTGTCAGTTGAAGTTCGTCCCACGACAGCAACATCCATCACAATCTGTTCTAGAAATTCAGAACTTTCGTGTGGAATAAAAGTTTCCTTTATCTTCCTTTGATCTATTTTCCTTCTTGCACATGTGACACATCGTTTTAATATCTTTTCAACGGTTTCTTGCATTTTCGGCCAGAAAAAATCCACTTCCAAATTTCTCCAAGTCACCACATTGACAAAACACAATTGGCAACAATCTTTCGGTGATCGCATCGGTTTTTACCGCTGCTACCATATTAGGATTTTCATCCGTTGAAACATTTACATCGTTTTGTGAATCACTAAATAACTCCATAAACTTTATTTGAGAAATTATGCACTAAAATGTAATGTTTTTGTAATTTATTTTCCTCTTACAGCCCTTGTGCTCACTAATATTGATCAATGCCTTCGGTCTGTAATGTTATCAACCTCGAATACAGAGATGATTAAAAGCCTCTCCAATATATTTAGACTTATTAATAAACACATTGCGTAATTTACATGAATTTGACACAATCCTATGGTTTAAATTCTTTAATTGCTTTCTTATCTTCCCTTTATAATCCTGCTGAGTACGGCAATACTAACACAAATTTAGGCTCGTCATCCACTATTTAATTTTTTTTAAATTTATTTATTTATTATTTCTCTCTTATACCAATAAAATTACACTGAGACTTTCTCCAACATTTCTATCAACAGTCTCTTTTGCCATAATTAATAAAATAATTTTGAATTACCATTCTTCATCAACAGCTCAACCAATTTATCAACACTTTACTGAATTTTAAAAATTAGAAGACAAAGGCTATGAACGATACATCAATTCTTTTAATATATTTCTTTTATACTTGAATTCACAGATACATTTTATATAAATTTCTGTCTATCAGTGTTTCTCTTTCCATTGGATTAATAAATCAAAGAAGCAAAGTGATGATTTTCTATCCGTACACTATTTTTATATAGACAATTCATATAATTTTGTTCATATAAGAAAAATATCATCCACGTGCTGTTTATAAACGATGAGTTTGATAAATTGAAAAGAAGCAATTTTCTTTTCTAAGCTTGTTAAAATACTGAAGCCCTCGTTCGACCTAGAGAGGAACCTACGACAACTACATCTATTTGTTGGTACTATTCGTTATTCAAAAGAAAATTCATGTCTGAAGTTGCGAATTCAAGAACTTCACAAAGTGCCTTTTTATCTAAAATATGATGTTCAGAGATGTTTTCATTCCATAAAAAACAGCATAAATCAATAGTTTCAACCAATTGTCTCAACCAAACAGACAACGAACATCAAATGAAACCATAATTTCATCCACACTTTGTCTATTATATTGCGCAATACAGGAATTAAAATACATTGAAACTCCGATTTCATTAACGGTTTTAATAACCCATCCAAAAATTTAGCTATTTTATACTAGGCAGTACCAACCATAGATAAAACTAATCTCATTGGTACATCATCTTTATGGTTTGTTGAACTCCATACATTTTTTATTGTTGCGACACCAAATTTTCATTCTTAAGACGACATTTCATTCTACTGACAAATCTCTACTTCCAAAAATCATGATCAAGAATTACCAATCCATGTCCATTGTCAAACTTGATATCTTTCTTGGCTAAATTTTCAATACCGAAAGATTTTGCTTTTTATTTTTATCTACATACGTCATCGTACTCGAACTCAACACACTCTGCACATAATTAGTATTAATATCTTTCATCAATCACATTTAATGGAAGTACAAGTTTCAATAAAACAAATGTCTAGTTCCTTTCTTTTGAGTGAACTATAAATAAAAATTTTTAAATATTTTTTTTAATTTTACAAATTATTATTTAAATAATAAATCATTTTTATTTCTAACAAATATATAAAAATAAATTTTTAATTTTATCTTAGTATAATTTTTATAAACTTTTAAAAATTATTTGATTTAGTCTGCTATCATAATTTATGTTAACGGTTATATACGGAAACAATGATTACATAATATTAATGATTTAATTAGTTATCAATAATTAAATAATCTCAATAAATTCGTTGCTGATTGAATGTTAATTGTGGTTAATTGTGATTTAAGGCCTCACATAAATTTCTTTTCCACTTATTAAAGTTTTTATATAAATATTTAAAAGATTTTAAGTCAGTTGCACCTTTACACATTTTCCTATGATCAATAATAATATAGAAATTTCGGAATAATAAATTTCTACACACAGATAAGTTTGTTTGTTCCTATAATATATATTTATTGATTTTTTTTAGATTATAGAAGTTATTAAATTTCGGAATTAGGTGTATTTATTAAATTATCACATTAACTCCAACGAATATTTTTATTATAAATTCATTTTGGCTGGTCTTCCGTGATTGGTTTGTTTGTGCGTCCATTTTTTGTGCTCTGGTATTTTTTAACTGTTTCTTTTTTTCTTTATTAAAACAAGATAAATAATATTTCATAGTGATATATATATATATATACTAGTAATGTATAATATTATGTATGTGTGGAGGCACTACGCATCATTTTAAACCAAAATCATTTTCAATTAGATTATGGAATGCGATCGGGAATTTCATGGGTTTTTTGCAATTGACGTTGCTCGCCTGACGTGGTGCTCATTGGTAATTATTCTCGAGGATGAAATGATCATGGTCACGGACTTTGTCAGGGACTTCGTCACAGAGTGGTTTCCTCCTACACATCCAGCATTTGGTGGCCTCCTGGTATTCGAGCTCCTGATTGATCGCTCGAGGAAATTGATTGTTTCACTATATATAAACTCGCTATGCTTGCAGGGGTCGGGATAAATGATTTCGCTTGGAATGGAGTTGCTTTCCAATAATGGATTATAATATATTCAAAAGCAACTAAAACCATTTCGCTTCCAGAAATATAATCGGATTTGTTATCTACTTCCTGCCTATTATTTTGCCTATATTATTTGGTTGTGAGTTTTTTATATTTTTACTTTCGTCTTTTGGCTCTCCGGTCTCTCGGCTCTTGGGTATTGGCTCTTGGGTATTGGCTCTTGGGTACAAGCACCTCGGCTCTTGGCTTAGGGCTTCAGGCCAGTGGCTCCTCTATGCGGTTCGCATCTTACTAGTACCTCCTCCCA
The DNA here is from genome assembly GCA_959609185.1 of Schmidtea polychroa. Lineage (NCBI taxonomy): Eukaryota > Metazoa > Platyhelminthes > Tricladida > Dugesiidae > Schmidtea > Schmidtea polychroa. The sequence continues at coordinate 10,190 of CAUHTR010002882.1, forward strand.
CACTTCGAATTAATTAATTAATTCTTTTTTTCGTTCTTGAATTTCCTCATCTTTTTGCGCAACTTGCTTGTTATTTGTTTGTGCTTCTTCCGAAATATCGTGTACATGATGTTTGAATCTAGAACATACTTTTTGTCAGTTGAAGTTCGTCCCACGACAGCAACATCCATCACAATCTGTTCTAGAAATTCAGAACTTTCGTGTGGAATAAAAGTTTCCTTTATCTTCCTTTGATCTATTTTCCTTCTTGCACATGTGACACATCGTTTTAATATCTTTTCAACGGTTTCTTGCATTTTCGGCCAGAAAAAATCCCCTTCCAAATAATGAAACAGTTTCTTAATTCCAACGTCACATAAATCTTCATGTATTTCAATCACTAGTTTAGATTGATAGTTTTTTGGGATTATCACTAGATCTGTTTTGTCTGATTCCAATACAAAAATATCATCCAATATCTTTAAATATTTCCACAGCGTATCTGTTTCATTACAAAGGAAAACATTGAATGCTTCTGTCCTCTTCAAATCATTCCTAGCGATCCAATCATCAATTGTCATATCCATTTTCCAGCTTCCTTGGTACATCTTCCTTCGTATCCTCTAATTTCCATATCCAAGAGTTCTCGCACATGTTTCGGTAGTGTGTCTCTTGCAGATTTTTTCCCTTCTCTTCGAGTCGTCATTGTGTGAACATTTTCGGCGTGGTCGCCAGTTACAACAATTGGTTACATCTAATGATTTATTTTTTCATGAACACAGAGTGATCACATTGTATTGAATTACGCAATATACTCTGAACTGCTTCACATTTGGTCTTTAGCCTCTAATGTATTATCATTATTAAAATAAAGAAGGATCGAGAAAAATACGAAGGATCTTGAGAACATTTCAGAAACTAAAAGTCGACCTGTAAAGAAAATTAGTAAAAAGAATTTCGGAAACAATCTGTCAAGAACCGTAACACGCCTATTAGAACCTCAAAAAAGAGAGAAAATATCCAAAGGTAGAAATAATAAAAGTCACATAACCTTACCAAAGACAAGACAAACTAAAAGAAATACAATTAGATATGGCCGACACAGCAGTCCTAATATAAGCGGTCAACATGAGACTCAATGAAATAGAGATACTGAATTTCCAAGTAATATAGGGAAAACATTGGAAAGTTTTGAGATGACATTAAGAGACAAGGACACTGGCTCGATGAATATCATGGGCAACGAAAATGTTGGAATTGCGGTAAGAAAGGGCATATCGCAGTAAGATGTATAATTTGTTGGGATGAGGAGTTCATCTTGCAGTTACATTTGCAAAAGTAAGAAACCTGCAACGGAGTGACAATATGGATAGCTCGGCAAATCAGATAACAATTCTCATAAGACTGTGCAGTAACATGATCGATTATCAATCCCAAGCGAAAAGAAAGCAACCACCAAGAATGAATATATTACATTGTATAGGAGCCAGATTACAAATCGAAAATAACCCAACAAAACAACAACGAGAATGGAATACCTTACACATCACAGAAACACGAGAAGCAGAAAAAAGATGAAGTAAACGAAAAGAACCTCAGGCAAGAAGAGAAGGATATTAGAGAAATAGAAAGAAAGAACTGTTGAAAGTTGATATAATGAGACTAACTATTAACGACAGCCAGAAGGGAAAGATAGAATAAATGTGTAAAAGACAACAAAGATGTGTAATACAAATCAATATGATAAGAGTAATAACGAGCAAAGAACCAAATTTACAAAGAACTCCAGACGCAAGAATCGAAAGCAAAAAAATTGAAAAAATAGAAAATGAAATATTGAACCATCAAAACGTCAGAACAATTGAGAACTACCAGAGAAAATGTACCGACATCAACAATCAACCTGGAATTACAGCAGTTGTGTTTTTATTGTGACGTGTTGGAATTGTCAGAGAAATGTTATCGCATAAAATGTGTTAGAAATGTAAAAGAACGGGACAGTTGGTCAATAACTGTCCGAATGTGACAAATCCAGAGAAGGATCAATCGCGAAGAAATACCATAGAGCAGAATAGGGAAATATATGCCGAGAAAAGAATTCATCAGTCAACTTTCAATGTTAATAAAACAAAAGTCGACAAATGCACAAAGACGAACAAATGGCGTGAATGAACAGGACAAACTCAACGTATTTGAAGAAGTGAGAAGACAATGAATGGAAAAGAAGAGGATAATGAGAGAATTCATTGTGAAAGAAACAAAACGATATGAACAAATAATAATGTTGAGAAAGTGGCATAAAACAAAGCAAGAGAAAATGACGCACTAATGACAACGATACTCAGACTGAAAGAAGAAGCGATGAGAGTAGAATTAAAAATAAACGAAATAATGGAAATTCGAGAGAAATATAAAGAAATGCGAGCAGACACAAAAATAATGATGGCCGAGAAAAAAAGGGGGCGGTGCGAGGAGTAAAGTAGAGAATAAAGAGGATGTGTAGATGGAAATAGTAAAGAGAAAGTGTAAATATGTAAAAATGTATGTATAAATAGCAAACAAAATATATTAGAGGAATAAGTATCAAGGGATCGATGTATATGTATTTAGTATGGAATGGATCAAGTAATCAGCAAGATAAAAATTACAAACTCAGAGAATAATGAGTCAAACGAATCAGTCGAATCAATATCTAATTTAGAATACAAACGAAAATGGAACGGTAAAAGATCCCGATCAACGAGATGGAAGTCACAGACCCAGTGCCATTTGAAATTACTCAGTAGAGAAAGAAAATTCTTAAATAAGAGCGATATCATAAATTCAACCATCTAGTGTTCCTTTTTATCGTTTGTTTCCAGTTTTAATTTTTATGGAGTGGGTAATGCTAATGGTTGCGGTGGAATGAAGCTTACCCTATGCCAAGGATAAAAAGAAATCCTCAATTTTCTGATCGAATGGTTAAAATCAGTTGCAACCACCCGGCTGATTTGACTCGACATGGAGGGCTTCTGTCGAGTCGATCGCTGGCACCTTTTTATGAATTTTAGTCAGTTAAGTTAGTAATGATAAAAACAAGGTCAATTGTGAGTAGAGAATATTTAGTTTTTTGTGACATTAGAGAATCACTGAGTAATCAGAATCAGTTTAGCACAGAATTAAAAATATAGGCATATCCGTGTTCAAATTTTTCGAGGAATAAGTCGAATATCTTCAAGTATTGCAGGAAGTATAGAACAACTTTTATTAACTGGGAAAGAAAGGCGGATCCCTTTACAAAATTCTCGAAAATGACATTGAAAAACATCCAGTAATGAGGACCATAATTACATGAATCAATGAAAACAATCTAAAAAGGAATATATAATGAACAGTGAGGTAAAACCTTCTATCGGCAGTCCAGAACCCGAAAATGAAAATACAATGAGGAGCAGTTTTAGCAGAAGAGCTCACCTGCTCATTGATTTTCAGCCATTTGGTAGAGTACCAACATGGTTGTGACCATGGGTACGCAGAAGGTAAGATCGTAATCATGAAGGCATTAAGGAAGGAGTCGATTCAAAATCCTTGAGTACCCTTAGAACATCTAAATGACAAAATCCTAAGCGCCAACATGATTATAGAAACTTTGATTTTAATAATAATAATAATAATAATAATAATAATAATAATAATAATAATAATAATAATAATAATAATAATAATAATTATAATAATAATAGTAATAATAATAATAATAATAATAATAATAATAATATTAATAATAATAATAATAATAATAATAATAATAATAATAATAATAATAATAATAATAATAATAATAATAATAATAATAATAACAATAATAATAATAATAACAATAATAATAATAATAATAATAATAATAATAATAATAATAATAATAATAATAATTATAATAATTATAATAATAATAATAATAATAATAATAATAATAATAATAATAATAATAATAATAATAATAATAATAATAATAATAATAATAATAATAATAATAATAATTATAATAATAATAATAAGCTCAGGTGATTGGAATAATCTAAAAATTTTAATTATATAATTCAATATACATTCTTGAAATTTGCCCTTTCACCTTATAATTTATTCATTTAATTAATAATAAATACATTTGACAAATTTATGAAGTAGATAACCATAAAATATCAAACTCTAAAGTTCACTGCATAAAAAGTCTATGAGATAAATATTCTATTTCAATTTTCATTTTTTAAAATTATTTTTATAATAACATTTAAACAAAACATTTATATAGCAAAAAAATAGACAAACATAAAGAAACATAAAATGTGAGCGTCCAAACATTTGATAAACTCAGTGAAAATGAGAGCCTTTGTGACTCTACAAAACGTTTTGATATTAAAAAATTGAATGTTTCTTTGGATATTATTGTTGGGAATATGATGAAGAAGTTTCAAGGAGCTTCTAAAGGTGTAAATTTATTTGCTGCTTTGAACCTAAAACATTATTTTAAATAAAATATTTTAATAATCGATAAATAATAATAATAAATTGGCTGCTCTCAAGCGATTCTATCAAATGCATTTTCACCTTCAATTATAAGAAATGCCCATTTGGTAATTTTATTATAAAATGGCTGCCATAATATTTGATCCGCATTGATATAATAGATCAGATAATGTTAGCAATTGTGAGATGCCCTCGGTGATGTGTTGTTATGTTCATAATGAGAGCTGTTCAATAAATAATTCAATTTCATATCAATAATGTTAATTTTCACTGTTTTACTCATTTATTTCTGGCGGCAATTCCGATATTATTAATATTTGAGGGGAAATTGGTTTAGAAATCTCAAATAGCCATTTCAATCTCAATTTGTAAACAAAGCAGCGTAACAATTGAGGGGAAATTAAAATGCAAAAATTTGACTTATTGCAATGAAAATACAAATTAAAAATGTTTCCAAATATAAAATAAATATTTTGAATATGAAATGAAAAAACAAAAATTAAAATCAAATCGATAGTACAAATAAATCAATTTTTTATTCAATTTTTTGTTAACATTTGTCATAATTTTTCAATTTTGCACCTGAGCAGCAATTTGTCAGTTTTGGTTGCAAATTTATAAATTGATTTGGTATAAGCAGCATCAGTATATATCGCAATTGCAGCATTTCTGTCATTTGTGGGTTTCCTCCGTGCGGCAGCATCAGGGCTATCTGAATATTTTACTGATTTACTCATCCGAATGCTGCCATTTGCTGGATCGATCACATCAACATTTACCGTATGCTTGAACGGCCAATCCAATTGCTCATCATTTTCCCCACGCTTCAATTGGAAACAAACCCAAATATCACCACCAAACAAACTGCTAATCCTCACCCCCAAGCACATTTTGTAACCGCTTGGCCCGGAATAAAATGCCTTGCTGTAAATCAATCCATTCTCATCTCCCTTTTGTTGTGATAATTTATATATTTGCCATTCCAAAAATCCGTAATTTATACATTTTTCATTTCCTAATTTTGTTTCAATCGGCCGAATTTCATTGGCGCATTTCGCCATTTCAAGCTGCAACTGAATCTCAAATTCAAACATTTAAATAAATCAATAAATCACCTTTGCATTCTCATGTTGCAGCCGCTGCTCGCATTTCTCTTTCATCTCATCAATTTGCTGTTGACATTTTGTTTCAATCGCCTCAATTTGTTGCCTGAGCTGCTTTGCATTTACACATCAATAACAAATCAATAATCAAACTTGATTGATTGATCCAATATTTGTCTCCATCTCCATTCTCAATGAGCGATTCTCATTCTTCACTACCACCATTTCCTCATTCAATTCTTCAATTTCTCCTGAGTTATCCGCCTCTTTCCTTTCAGTATTGCACAATTTCACCTCCAATCACAAATAGCAATAAAATTAACTACAAAATAAATATTTACATTGATATTATCAAATTGTTGTTTGAATTGTCTCATTTCACATTTCAATTCGGTAATTTCCTTTCTCAATTTCACATTTTCATTCAATATCGATTCCATCTGATTGGATAAATTATTGATATGATCAATCAACAAATTGCTGTGGTCATAATGATTCTCATTGAGATGGCCTTTCATCTCGTCATTGCTCACATCATTCATTGCACATCCTATTACATTGAATGGGCAGCTGATAGGCCGCTTGTCGCATGTTCTCATGTGGCTCTCCATCACCTCTAATTCATCTTTGAATTGACAATTTGGCCTTGGGCATCTCACTATCACTTCTGATATCCTTAAATTGATTGGATGATCTTCAGAAACATCCCTATTGAAATTTATCATTCTCTTTTTACAATGTTTTGCTGCTCCTAGACAGAATTTATCTTTTCCATCCAAATAATGCTCAATGCAATCAGAACAAAAGCGACAACCGCAAGGAGCATTGCAAGCATTTATCATTAAACATTTGCAAATGCTGCATATCAATTCACTGCTGATTTCATTATCAAATTCAAATTTATTTTCTTGCATAATTCTCCAAATATTTGAAAACATTTTATCTAAATTTATCAAAATAATTATTTAATTGACAAATAATTAATAATGTAAAAATAAATCAATTAAATATTTAATTTATATATTTCATATTATGCAATTATCAAAATATTTCAGCATTTTACAATTTTTATAAATCATAATTATTATATTAATTATTTCCTCTTACATTTCAAATTTATACAATTTTCGTATTGATGTAGATAAACAATCATTTTATAAATATTGAATTTCAGATCAAATTGTTAATAGAAAATTTTATATTAAATTTTTCTATACTTTTCAGTAGATGGTAGTGAGCCCGCCAGACCATGAGCCCGCTAGACCACATACCCCTCCCCCCCAGTCCCCCCCGGAAAAAAATTAATTGGTCCAGAGGGCTCACACTTTTTTTTTCATCCCAAAAATTAATGTTCTCGCCAACGGATTTTATTGATGGATACCTCATCTTAAAGCCCAGTGCCAGACCTTTAAGATGTGCTATAGGTATTTTATATCTCTTTAATAGTTTTATTGTTATTAACAATTGATGACCACCATCTTTTCAAAGTTAAATTATTATTATTTTTCAAAATATTATGAAGTGGTCCAGAGGGCTCACACTTTTTTTCATCCCAAACATTAATGTTCACGCCAACAGATTATATTGATGGATAGCTCATTTTAAAGCTCAGTGCAAGATCTATCTATTGATATATAAATATTATTATTATCATTATTATAGACAAAATTATTAACGTTTTCCCGAGACCATTTGAGTATTTTCAAGGTCATTTGACTATTTTTTCAAAATATTATTTTTCAAGGTCATTTATTTTTCAAGGTCATTTATTTTTCAAGGTCATTTATTTTTCAAGGTCAAGGTCATTTAATTTTTCAAATTTTAAACAAAGACATATGACTCATCAAGGTCATTTAAACAAGGTCATATTATTATTTTTAAAAAAATATTATTATTTTTATTATTATTTTCAAAAATATTATTAAGTGGTCTGGCGGGCTCATGGTTTTCGTTTTCCCAAAAGTTATCGTTCCCATTATCCGAATTTATTAGACGATAGCGTAGTGCAAGACCTTTCGAATGAGCTATTGAAGGTATCATCATCATTAATATTGACAAAGTTATTAAAGTTTTCCCGAGACCATTTTCAAGGTCATTTAACTATTTTATTATTATTTTTCAAAATATTATTTTTCAAGGTCATTTATTTTTTCAAGGTCATTTATTTTTTCAAGGTCATTTACTTTTCAAGGTCATTTACTTTTTCAAGGTCATTTATTTTTCAAGGTCATTTATTTTTCAAGGTCATTTATTTTTTTCAAGGTCATATTTTAAAATTTAAATTTACAGAGTTCCCGCTAACGAAAATTGTTCATCGATAGCTCATTTTAAAGCCCAATCCAAGACCTTTTGAATGAGCCATATATTATTAACATTATTATTATTATTATTATTATTATTATTATTATTATTATTAATATTATTATTAGTATTAATCTATATACTCCTAGTCCATCCGACAAAATATTCTGTCCCCCTATGGGTACTGCTCACAAGGGTACTGATCATCAGGGTACTGCTCACACTCGACAAGTCACATGGGTATTGTTCACAAAGTTACTGGTAAAAATATTCAACACAAAACTTTAACAAAGAAATTTTAAATATTATACTTTAAATATTCATTAAAATTTATTACCATATTCACATTCATCATCTCCACAGTTCATAACATTTTCAACAACATGATCTATACAATGTTTACTGATTGTTGTTATATAGTTGTAGGTTGATAATGCTTAGTACCTGGTTGTTGTCGGTTGTAAGTACTTAGTATCTAGTTGTTAGTTGGTTGTTTGTATCTAGTAAATGGGTAGGTGGGGGTTGAGTGTTAGCAATACCCTTACGACCAGTACCCTTAGGAGGTCAAAATATCCTGTCGGATAAACTCAGAGTATATATAATAAAACTGATCAACAATAAGTATTTATTGAATGCGATTTTTACATTGCAATAATAAGTCAGTAGTAATCAATTAAAAGAAGATTGTTTTGTAAATTAGAATTCTATAGTCTTTCATTTTAATTTAAATTATCATCAATCCCACGTAGTGATGAGTTGACAATTATTCATTTTTTGATGAAAATCATCATTTTTGTTAAATTTAGACATTTTGAAAAGGTTTTTCTACTGATTGTAATTAAACATATTTTGAAGACAGATAAAAAATTAATTTAAAAAGCATTTCATAAAATACAATGAAGAATATTTAGTTGATTGTAAGTAGTTAGTTGTAAGTATCTGGTTGTTTGAGAGTTAGTTAGTACGTGGTATCATGTTGAAAGTATTTGGTATCTAGCTGTTTGTTAGAAATACATTGTTGTAAGTATTTGATTGTAAGTATCTGGTTGACCTTTTAAATTTTGACTTAAACATATTTGATTGTAATAATTTACAAACAAATAATGTTTTCCCACAGCCCTTGGATCAATAATTTGATATACTGCATCATTTCTCAATTCCATTTTAATTAATTTAATCTATTAATATTATTTATATTTGTTTTAATTAATTGTTATACATGAATAAAAAATATTCAAATATAATTACATTATTAATGCTTAGCAATATAAAGTATTATTTTTATTATTATTATTTTTATTATTATTTTTATTAATATTATTTTATTATCATTATTATCATTATTATTATTTGTAAAATTTGCATCTAAATTTTCTTTAAAAACTATTTCATTAAAATTTTCATTTCTCAAAACCTGACTATCATTCAAACTTTTTTATAATAGATTAAAAATTATTACTTTAATTAAAAATTTATGTCCATAATTTACTTTAATTTAATTATTACTATCAATTCTCATTCTCTTTCTAAATTTATTAGTTAGTTTTAAAATTTACCCTTTTCATTTACTATTATTTTTATTAGTAGTGGTTAATTGAAATCTGTCTTTGAAATTAATTTAATATAAATTTGTATTTAATTTTGACTTGGAAAATTATTTCATAAAAATTTTACACTGATTGAAAATAAGCTAACGGAAAAAAACTGAACGATGTTAAGAAAAGGTATTTAACTTGTTCAATTTGTAAAGAAAATCAAGTTTCGGTTTTGTATTTACCGTGTGGTCACGTAATTGTTTGTTCTAAGTGTCACGAGAAGAATGTTCACAATTGTCAAGCCTGTTCAACACTGATTAATGAATATCATACTATATACATGTAAGTTCTCAATACAAATCAATACAATATCAAAGTCAAATGAATTATTACCATACATAATGACGGTACTATAATGTAGAAAATTTTCAAACATTGAATAATATGAAATAATCTTGGTAATTAAATATATTGGGCGCAACTACCAAATGGTGATGATATGATGAAGGGATACCCATGAGTTCATCAAAATGGAAAAAAGATCTTCGCAAGAACCATGAAGATGCTCGAAAAGTAGAAGAAACCCTAACCAATATTTTAAAGTTGACATTATGTGTTACAATGGTCTTGGTTATTATTTTGATATAGTTGATACATTGATACCAATTATTTCAATTATTTAACTAGAAACATAACAGAATTCTTAGGTAATATAGTATTTTGTGTATTTTTGTGTATTTTTTAGTTAATTTATAAATATTATCTGACATTTTGATGTATCAATGCAATATACAACAAATTAATCAATAAAAACCATAGCATATTGTAAATTTTTAAATATATAGTCTGAATTTATCCGACAAAATATTCTGTCCCCCTATGGGTATTAGTCGCAAGGGTACTACTCACATTCAACATGTCGCAAGGGTATATTAATTAGTAAATTAAGGTACATGTATATCAGTTAGAAATTCCTAGGTAATTTAGTGAGAAATAGATGCTCATATATATCTTTATCAGAAATTCGTGAATAATTGGAATATTTTAAATGTAACTTTTACCGAATTCTTATTTCGATCGACTAATTTATTGGTTAACTTTGTCATTTAAAATAATATTTAGCAAAAGGTAATTTAGCAAAATATCATTGAAAGGTTTATCCACCCGATAACAATATTCCTTCAAATGACCATATTTTACCCTTAACTGATATTCAACCGATTTAATTTCTAATTAAAATCATAAATTTCCTTCAATAAAGTTCAATTTTCTTTAGTTGTTGTCGATGTCCAACTCTTTTAAGTCAATATTTCTCAAGTTTTGTCACCGATATCCCCACAATGAATATCCGTCTATAACATGTTAAATAAAGGTAAATAATTTAAAGCAATAACCTTTGATATCATTCCCAATTAATTCTAAAGATTTCAGATATTTCATTGTCAAAACCAAGTAAATAAACACCTAATTGATCATTAACCCTAAACGACTTAATAAAACCGTGGATAATTAATAAAAACTGGTTCTAAAGTAAAACATAAATCTAAATTACTGTACAATTACATTCATTACAACCTAATAATCCTAAAACGATATAATTTCACAGGAACTATTATTGACTCATAGCTAAATACTGACTATTTCCCTTGAAACATTGATATTTTACCAATAAGAAAATTATCGAATTAAATAGAGATATTCAAAACATTTTCACCTTAACCGATCCTTCACCAAATATTTCTATCCCTTTAAACATCCAACCGAATATATTCCTTAAAAATCATATATTCCCATCTTAACCAAACCCTCACTAAATCCAACCAACTATAATTTCACCCACTTGAGCCCGTTAATATATCAATTCTTTTAAAATCCATAGAAAATTCTTCAAAATATGAATTTTATTTAATTGTTACAGATACCAAACATTTTTTCCATTGAAATAATTTAGTAGCTAAATTCATGTAGTAAGAAACCTACTAAAAGATCAAAATTCACTAAAATCAATATTTTCTACAAATATTTCACCACATTTACCATCAAATATCTAACTAGGGATGATAATTTCTCATTGATTGATCATAATTCTTCATCGATTCAGCCAATTATTATCTTCCAAACTAAATCACAAATTTCAGTATATTTTACAATAATTTTCAAGTAGATTTCAAATAAAATTCATGATAAAATTAGCTGGTTTCAACTTTAGATTTTCAATATTTAAAAGTTCATCAATGCGTAAATGGAAACATTCTTAGAAAATATATGAAAAAAAAATTATTTAATCAAATTATCATTACAAAGTCATCATAAAAATTAAATAATTTATCCTATCACTTGATTATTGTAAAAACTCTAATTATTAACCTAACTGTCATAAAAAATAATTTTTATTTAAAAAACAAGTCAATAAAATATATCAAATTATCAAGAAATTAATTAAATTTGTCTTAGAATTAACAATAAAACCTTAAATTTTTAAATATTCTTTCAATTAACATGAAATTCACAAAATTATAGTAATTCACTTGAATATTTACTAAATCCCACTAACATCAACTCTAAAAAATTACCAATGAATTTAGTGCCAAATAATAACCAAAGATTTGCCTAAATAAAATCATTAAAACATACCAGTACTCTTACGACCAGTACCTTACGACCAGTACCCTTACGACCAATACCCATGGGGGGTCAAAATATCTTGTCGGATAAACTCAGAGTATATATAATAAAACGAATTAACAATAATTCCATCAAATTGAATCAGTAAATTATCACAAATTTTGATAAAAAATCTTATTCTAAAATGGTAAGCAGCGTAAAAAATGTTATGAACTGTGGAGATGATGAATGTGTTAATAAATTTTAGTGTATATTTAAAGTATAATATTTAGAATTTCTTTGTTAAAGTTTTGTCTTGAATATTTTTACCAGTAACTTTGTGAACAATACCTATGTGACTTGTCGAGTGTGAGCAGTACCCTGGTAATCAGTACCCTTGTGAGCATTACCCATAGGGGGACAGAATATTTTGTCATATAAACTCAGAGTATATATATATTAATACTAATAAAAATAATGATAATAATAATAATAATAATAATAATAATAATAATAATAATAATAATATATGGCTCATTCGAAAGGTCTTGGATTGGGCTTCAAATTAAGTGTTTGATTAATAAATTCGGATAATGAAAACGATAACTTTTGGGCAAACGAAAACCAGGAGCCCGCCAGAACACTTAATAATATTTTGAATAATAATAATAATTATATGAACTTGAAAATGATTTTTGGTAAAATGTTAATAACTTTGTCAATATTAATGATGATGATACTTTCTATGGCTCAATCGAAAGGTCTTGGATCGGGCTTTAAAATGAGCTATCGCTGAATAATTGTCGTTGGCGGAAACTCTGTAAAATTTAAATTTTAAAATATGACCTTGAAGAAAAAAAATTTGACCTTGAAAAAATAAATTTGACCTTGAAAAAAAAATGACCTTGACCTTTTATTTTAAAAAAAAAATTTTTTCCCCGGGGGGGGGGGTATATGTGTCGCGGCGGGCTCCTGTTCTGGCAGGCTCCCTTCCATCTACTCCAGGGTATGGGTTTTCCTTTGACGTACTGTTTCATTGCACTTTTCCCAGTGAACTTAATCATGTGTTCATCAATTGACATTTCATTTTCCATTTCCATTGCAGCTTGAAACGCTTTGTTGAAATGGTTTATTAGTGGACGTACTTTGTACGCTCTGTCGTATTCCGAATTGTCTTTATGTGGCTGAAGAGCATTATCACTAAAGTGCAAATTCTTTAGGATAAATTCAAATCTTTTCACTGTCATCACATCGGCAATTGCATCTACATGGAGATCTCTGTCAGTTGACCAATAGTCACGGAGATTTGGTAATCTGTTATAGCCCATAATTATGCATATACCCAGAAATGCTTTTATCTCTTCACTTGTTACATCGAATATAATTCCTTGTTGTTGAGCATACAATTTAGTTTGTTCAATAATGAGTGTTACAAGATCTTCAAAATTTGTTGTGATTTCAAATGAAGAGTAGGCAGTTGCAGGTTCAATATCCACTTTCACTTTTCCGAAATCTACTAGTTTTGCAGGTGTAGGGAATTCCAACAATCTCCGTTTTTTCTTTTGCCATTTTATATTTAAAGCCGTTGAATACAACACATCTGAATCACGTTCTGAAATGGCAACAGAAACAAATATACGAATTCGATTGAAAATTTCAATCCTGCTACACTTGCAAGGTTAACCGCACTTGATGGGATTTCATTTAACGTTATATGCCGTTCTTCTGATTTACGTGCAGGTCTTATAGCAACAGGATTCAAAAGTTTACCTAGTACCAGTAAAAGCAACAGTCGAGGCCCTTTGTCGTCGGGATGCTAGTCTGTTCACAGCCGATGTTGCTATAACTTTTATGTTAAAAAAACTTAAAGATTCTAACAACGTTATATGTCAAAAATTGCATTCAGCTCTCATTCTTCGCATGCAACAAAGGCGGACAGATATCAGTGGTGTACTTCAGTATTTACATAATGGTAGGACAAACGTTCAGTCCGAATCTGAAATAGCGCTCGTAACAGTTCCATCTGCCGTAAAATGTCGCAAAATAATAGTTGAGTTACTCGAAAGATTAGATGCTGCAAATCCAGCTACAGCACTAACAGCTCATGAGTCCGAAGTTGAATCTTCTGTTTCAAATGAGGCACCTATCGAAATTGTTTCAGATTCTTCTGATTCTCCATCTGAATCTCTTTCCTTTTCTCTTGAACAACCTTTAACTATTGCAGACGGGCACTTGGAAATTTTATGCATTGAAAATACCAAATCAAGCGAAGTTAATTATAATGCTATCCTAGACAATTTCGCTGAAACTAAAACTAGAAAAGTCGCACTATAAGTTTTTTTTTAATATTTAATTATTTGGAAATTTTTATGTTTTATGTTTGTTATTATTGAATGAATGTCAGGTCAGTTATTTTTTTTATGTTTTGTTTTATTATATAATAATTTTTTTATTTAAAGTTATTTTTATTCAAAGATTTTTGAACTTTGC
>CAUHTR010002883.1:0-12952 GCA_959609185.1 Schmidtea polychroa
CAATGTAAGTAGGTAGATAGTGGCGTACTGCAGCAATGACCCCCCCCCCGGGGGGGGGGGGTTCTGCTGCAACTTTTTTTTTGCTGCAACTCACATTTTTTGCTGCAACTTTTGATTACGCAATTTTTCAGACTATAGTGAAGGGGTCTCGATGGTCCTAGGATTTTCAATACAAAAAATTTTTTTTCTATACAAAAACGATGGTCCTGGGATTTTCAATACAAAAAATTTTTTTCAATACAAAAAGGTGGTCTACACTAAAAAAGCCAAGGATATTTCAGACTATATTGAGGTGGGTCTCCTTAGTCCTGAGAAAAAGGTGGTCTACACTAAAAAACGTGGTAAATTTTTCAATTACAGTTAATTATGGTTCTAAAAAATTAAATTAAAGTAAATTATGGGTCAAAAAATTAAATTACAGTAAATTATGGTTCTAAAAAATTAAATTACAGTAAATTATGGTCCAAATTTTTAAATTACAGTAAATTATGGTCTAAAAATTAAATTAAAGTAAATAATGGTCCAAATTTTTCAATTAAAGTAAATAATGGTTCTAAAAATTAAATAAAAGTAAATTATGGGTCAAAAAATTAAATTACAGTAAATTATGGTTCTAAAAAATTAAATTACAGTAAATTATGGTCCAAATTTTTTAATTACAGTAAATTATGGTCTAAAAATTAAATTAAAGTAAATAATGATCCAAATTTTTCAATTAAAGTAAATAATGGTTCTAAAAATTAAATAAAAGTAAATTAAGGGTAAAAAATTTAAAATAAGTTAATTAAGGTCCAAATTTTAAAATTAAGTAATCAATGGTCAAAAATTTAAAATTAAAGTTAAATAAGTAAATTAAAGTAATAATTTTTAAATTAAGTAAATTAAAGTAATGTAATAAGTAAATTAAAGTAAGATTTTAAAATTTATTAACAAAATAATAGAAGGTGTTTGAGAATTGAAATTTTTTAATGAAAATTTTAATGAAATATTTTTCAATGATAATTTTTAATGGAAATTTTTATGAAATATTTTTCAATGGTAATTTTTAATGAAAATTTTTATGAAATAATTTTTTAAGTAATTTTTAATGCAAATTTTTATGAAATATTTTTCAATGGTAATTTTTAATGCAAATTTTTATGGAATAATTTTTTTAAAGTAATTTTTAATGGAAATTTTTATGAAATATTTTTCAATGGTAATTTTTTAAGCTAATTTTTAATGAAAATTTTTATGAAATATTTTTTCAATGATAACTTTAGATGGAAATTTTTAATGAAATAATAATAATAATAATAATAATAATAATAATAATAATAATAATAATAATAATAGTAATAATATATCAACCAAATATCAACCAAATACATAAAAATGAACTAGACACATAAAACACAAACAAATAACAAATGTAAAGATATAAAATTTATTCAATAAAATTAGTCCTCATCGGACAAAATAACGTCATCGATATCGATGTCATCTTCTCCAAAATCTTCATTTAATTCTTCCTCATCTTCTCCGTCATTTTCTCCAACATTTTCTGAAACATTTTCTGCAACAATTTCTCCAATATTTAATTCACTTAATCTTACATGCCCATATGCAAGACTAGTATTTTTCCCCACCCAAACCCTTTTGTCGTCTTTGTTTGTTAGTGCTATTTTTGTGTTTTTAATTGTAAAAATTTGATGATTTTTGCTTGTTATTTTAGTCTGAGGAACCGAAAAAATCTGGTTAGTGTTATAACAATCCAGGTATGACTGATGTTTTATGTCACTACCTTTCAATGTTACACCTTTAGCCTTTTTTGTTTCCTCATCACCCAACAAGCTATAACATTTAGGTCTAAGAAAAACCCATTCCTTATATTTAAGACCTTTATTCTCGTCTTTGAACTTTCCAATGACTGAATCAAGGTTCTTACTATATAAGGAATGACAACTATTGTAATTGGAAGTATCCAATAAATTATCTCGAATCATTGCAGGTAAAAGAATCTCAAGTTTACAGTTAATGACTTCAAGGAAAAAAGAATCTGTATCACCTGCAACGATATTAATTTTACAATTAAACTCATTGCGAAATGATTCCAGATCCTTATATTGCAATTCATACATTCTAAGTTTAGATAGATCAAGTACAGATTGACCAATGTAACTTGGTCTATCTAAACATATAGAATCAGAATTCAATAATGCAGCGATTAAATTATCGTCTATTTTAATAGATTTTTTAAAAGTTGGCTTCGAAGAATATTTAACAAGTTTACCGGCAGTTGTACAAAGACGAAGATTCATTCTTCTCTTTAAATTTTCAACCTTTTTGCCGTATAAACTGTTATTTAGTAATTTATAATAATTTTTATCTAAGTTATTTATGCTTTTTGACCGTAATTCAGTATTTGTATCTATATATTTTTTAAAAATTGGAGATTGCTTAAATCTTACACCCCTATTTACACGTGTTACTTTAACACCAAGTTCCAAATATAATTTTAATAATCTCCAATGAATAACATAATTAGATTTTGGAAGATGAGTTAATAATAATTTTTCAACCTTAGACCCAGCAGGTTTCATTTTTTCAGCAGCTACAGGGAAATCATCCAACTTATCATGAAGCTCAGAAGGAATTACAAGATCAACTTCAAGAGTGTATCCATAAGACAAAGATTCAAGATTTAAATTCCTACATTCATCTATTATTAAATCAAATCCATCAAGAACCCAACTAAATTCGCCACAAGGTAATGATTGACTTAAAGCCCAACCATAAAGATTATTAATATCTATATAAAGTAACTCGGTGTTCTCGTCGGTTTTTACGTAATGCTTATTCACAAAAGTAAGACCGCCTCTTATTCCACCCTCATAAAAGCTAAACATTTCGTTTTCAGTTATGAGCTCAATTGGTTCATTTAAAGACATTAATGCAGAAGACCAAGACATGCCTGGAATTCCGAAATAATTCAATGGTTCCAATCTATTGTGAGCAATGGATTTCAACCGAAACTGATGAAAGAAATCAGCCAAAAGAAAACAATCAAGTTTTAGGTAGATCATCATATAATCTAATAAAGTTACGCAATTAGTTTCTACCCAAATCTCCTGAGCTTTTTCATACTCAAGCTCAGTGACACCCTCCCAGATTGGTGGTAATTCATAAGTAGTTTGGAGAATATCTAAAGAAGTGGCGAAATTATAAGGGAAGATTCCTTTTTCAGAAACTATAGTACCAGAAAAAGCAGAATTAGTAAAAGGCAAAGAATTTAAAGTTTTGACTGCTTTAGCTAAAGAATCATTGACAAATTGATAAGAATCAATGAATCTTAAGCTTATTTTGCCTAAATGAGCAATCAAAGAAATAAATTTTTCAGTCGTTATTGGAATGCATCCTAAATTCCAATTTTTAAATTTATTTAATCCATATTTAAGTATATGGTGCATATCGTATCCCTTCAAGTTGTGAAATACGATAGGCAAAATTTTATTTATTTTTCTATTTACGTTACATGTGCTACAAGCTGCACCCAAGTATTTGCCCGTAAAATGATCGTGATCTCTAACAGGATCGACGATAGATTTCAAACAAAGATAGCAAACGGAAGCACTAAGAAATTGTTGTTGCTCAATTTTCGTTAATTTAATCATTGGTTTCCTACCCATTTTATAATAAAAAGGAAGAACCTTATTTAATGCTATATCCTCTATAGCACTTAAAAAACTCTCGACGCAATCTAAACCTATGAATTGTTGATATGATTTAGATCCGTCAAAGTTATTTACTAGTAAAAGACCAGCAGATATTGGCATGTGTCTTTGGAAATGAAGATTATCACAAGGTAAATAGACTCAAAATCGGCATAAACTACAAAAGGAGGAGTTACTGTTTTCGACCAGTCAGTAAACTGTAAGAATTTATTTTGAGGGAAAGTATAAAGAGTTGTTCCTAATTGATTACGTGAACATAATATTTCATGTTTTTCTATTGCGTTTCTATTATTAAAACCATTCAAACACCTATGGCACCATAATGAACGTATGCGTGTAGGACAAGTAGTGTTGATATCACAATTCAATAACCTATTTAAATTACTTATAGCTACGTAATGGAAATTATTTCCTTTATTTAATAATAGTAAATTAATTACAGTTCCATTTAAAACTTTGGAACGATGTATAATGTCTAAATGTGGATGTTTTAAAACGTAATTATCTGTCAATTGTTGCTATTGTCATAAGAAAAAATGTTAATTATTAAGCCGGGATTTTTGGCCTCAAATTTTCTAATGTCTTTTAATTTCATTGGTAAATCTAATGGATTATATATTAAGTCTGATAAATTATAACTCGATGTCCTATTTCTAGCATAACTATTAACCTCATCATATTTTAAAATAGCTAAAATGCTATATAAAAAACACGAATCATCGGTGTTTTTGATATTAATTAAGCATTTTTTATTTTTTAGACAAGTAGGTAGTTCAATGAAACTCCTACCACTTAATCTACTTAACCTACTTATTTTTGTTATAGTGAAGTGGATTTCAGTTATTTTTTTTATGATCCAGCTACTACCTAACTCTGTAATATTTATTATTTTCTCATTTAGCTCCCTAATTCCTTCGTCAAAAAATGTTGAAGTTAAAGGGTTTTGCGTAATTGGAGATATTATTAACCTTTATTTCCCCGTCTTTTTCAAATTCGATAGTTATTCCGAATTGAATTTTGACGGAGCCTAATTCGTTAATAATATCTCTCAATTTATAATTAATTGTTCTGGAAATATTATTTCCTTTATATTTAAGTCGCTAGTATTTAAACTTAATATTTGATGGGTACCCCTTAGATCTTTTTGTACTATGGGAACATTACCCCCTATTTGCACAATTGGTACTTCCATCCCAAGAGTCGAGTGAAAGATTATCCAATCCATCATTGGATTCACCTACATCCCAAGAGTCGAGTGAAAGATTATCCAATCCATCATTGGATTCACCTACATCCCAAGAGTCGAGTGAAAGATTATCCAATCCATCATTGGATTCACCTACATCCCAAGAGTCGAGTGAAAGATTATCAAATTCATCATTGGATTCAGCAACTAATCCGACCTGGGATTCAACAAAGGCACTCCGACCTCGGATCAATAAAAGGCAATCCAACCTCGGATTCAATAAAAGGCAATCCAACCTCGGATTCAATAAAAGGCAATCCATCATTGGATTCAGCAACTAATCCGACCTGGGATTCAACAAATGTATTTAATTTAATTTTTTTATTAGTAGTATTTATTTCAATAGTTGAAGGTCGTTTAAAAACAACATCTTTTTTAAAATTGAACCTATCTAAATGTTGTTTATGTTTATTATAAAAAACACTATATGTACAGGGTCACTAGTCTTACATACGGGGCATATAAAAAAAGTTTTATTATAATATTTTTTTGAGTAATAACTCTCCATTATAGAATGACAATTATTATTATTATGTTCTTTCGATGCACAATAATTGGGTAAAGTATACCTACTAAAATATATATTTAAAAATTGACTAAAAAATTTGATAAAAATATATATATTTAAAAATTAACTAAAATTTTCTAATAATTTGGCATGTATGCATCCAATCAAAATTAATTATTTGCTATAAATGATAATTTAATGAAATAAATTTAACAAAAAAATGTCTACTATAAATAGTATCCTATTAGAAGAAAATAGTACATCAGTTATAGGTATGGTATGTAAACCTCCTATTCAGTTCCTTCAATATAATATGTACTATTTGAAATATCCTATTACTTATTCATTCAAGGTTATTTTTTATTTAATTATTAATATTAATTTGTTATAGGAACCAGTAATTTAAAAACATGTCAATTCAATATTCAAATTGGAGATATTGGAGAAGTAGATAGAAAAAATCTTGGAGAAATTCTTAAATTAATTAATAAAGAAATGATTTTTAATGAAAAATTTACATTTATCAATTGTGAAAAAGGATGTAAATTAGATGAAGATAAAAAGTCAAAAGTTCGAATACTTATTCAAGGAGTCAAGATAAATGGAGTTATAATTAAACCAATTTGGAAAATTACAAATGTTTTTGAATAAATGTTTATATTTAAGTGTTATTTTAAATTAAATGTTGTTGAAAAAATTTTTATTTTAAAGTTAATAATTATTTAATAATAATAAGGGTCAGATTATTTATATTAAAGAGAAGTAGCTGCATGCTCACTGCAGACTACTATGTAGCTACGTGCTCACTGTAGACTACATTATTTATATTAAAGACTACTGCATGCTCACTGCAGACTACTATGTAGCTACGTGCTCACTGTAGACTACATTATTTATATTAAAGACTACTGCATGCTCACTGCAGACTACTATGTAGCTACGTGCTCACTGTATACTACATTATTATATTAAGTTTTATCACTATAAAAAAAAAATTGCGAGGGATTTGCCTATTTCAAAATATTTTTACTCTAATAAAAAAAATAGCATTAATATCATTTAAAAAATTTAAATTTCATTACAAAAAAATATCATTATAAAATTTAAATTTCATTATAAAATATCATTATAAAAAATTTTGCGAGGATTTGCCTATTTCAAAATATTTTTACTCTTAATAAAAAAAAAATAGCATTAATATCATTTAAAAAATTTAAATTTCATTACAAAAATATCATTATAAAATTTAAATTTCATTATAAAAAATATCATTATAATAAATGTTGCGAGGGATTTCCCCTTATTTCATTAAAAAATTTTATTTAAAATATTAGTAAAAATATTAGATTATAAAAAATGAGTGAATTTCCTCTTAAGATCAAATAAAATTTTATTAAAAAATTATATAAAAATATCATTAATAATCATTAAAAAATATTAGTAATTTCATCTTATAAAATTTTATAAAAAATTGATAAAAATACTTACATTTGTTCATAGTTTCATTCATTTCATAATTTTTGTTCATAGTTTCATTCATTTCAAAATTTTTGTTCATAGTTTCATTCATTTCAGAAGTTTTGTTCATGTTCATAGTTTTTTAGTTTCAATATTTTTATCTAAAAATAATTAAATTTTAATAATTTAAAAAATAAAATTCTTACGATCCTTGGTACTAGCAAATTATGACCAAATTTGAGAAACAAATCATTTATATACTTCTTCTTCTACTTAATACACTACGTAATAATTAAAGGATTAAATACACTACGTAATAATTAAATTTGATACCTTGCGTAATAATTAAAGGATTTAATATCTTACATAATAATTAACTTAATTAAAGATTTAGTTTAATAATAAACTAAAATTTAAATTTTAATAATAAACTAAAAAATTTATTGAAATATTTTAATAATAAACTAAAAACATTTATTGAAATAATTTTTTTTAAATGATATTTTTGAAGAAATTAAATTTTATTAAATGACTATTTTTGTAATGAAATTAAAATTTTTTAAGATATTAATGCTATTTTTTTTTTATTAAGAGTAAAAATATTTTGAAATAGGCAATCTCCTCGCAAAATTTTTTTATAATGAGATTTTTATAAATGAAATTGTAAATTTTTTATAATGATATTTTTTGTAATGAAATTACAATTTTTTAAATGATATTAATGATATTTTTTTTTATGAAGAGTAAAAATATTTTGAAATAGGCAAATCCCTGCCAATTTTTTTTTATAGTGAAAAAACGTAAATATTAAATAAGTAGTTATTACAGTGAAGACGTAGTCAATAGTAGTCTGCAGTGAGCATGCAGTATTATTTCATATAAATAATGGTAGTACAGTGAGCACGTAGCTACATATAGTCTGCATTGAGAGCATGCATTAGTCTTTATATAAATAATGTAGTCTACAGGTGGCACGTTTAGCTACATGTAGTCTGCAGGAGCATGGCAGAGCTATTCTCTTTTAATATAAATAATCTGACCCTTATTATTATAAATAATTATTACTTTTTAAAATTAAAAATTTTTTCAACAACATTTAATTTAAAATAACACTTAAATATAAACATTTATTCAAAAACATTTGTAATTTTCCAAATTGCGTTTAATTATAACTCCATTTATCTTGACTCCTCTTGAATAAGTATTCGAACTTTTGACTTTTTATATTCATCTAATTTACATCCTTTTTCACAAATTGATAAATGTAAATTTTTCATTAAAACATTTCTTTATTAATTAATTTAATGAATTTCTCCAATAGTTTTTCATTACTTCTCCCAATATCTCAATTTGAATATTAATTGACATGTTTTTAAATTTACTGGTTCCTATACAGAAATTAATAATTAAATATTAAATAAAAAATACCTTGAATGAATAAGTAAAGGATATTTCAAATTAGTACATATTATATTGAAGGCACTGGAATAGGAGGTTTACATACCATACCTATACTGATGTACTATTTTCTTCTAATAGGAACGATATATAGTAGACATTTTTTTTTAAATTTATTCATTAAATTATCATTATAGCCCAAATAATATAATCCTTGATTGGATGCATACATGCCAAAATATTAGAAAATCTAGTTAATTTTTAAATATATATTATTTTTATCAAATTTTCTAGCAATTTTTAAAAATATATTATTTTATAGGTATACTTTAACAAATATTGTGCATCGAAAGAACATAATAATAATAATTGTAATTCTATAATGGAAGTTATACTCAAAAAAATATTATAATAAAACTTTTTTTAGTATCGCCCCGTATGTAAGACTAGTGACCCTGTTACACATATAGTGTTTTTTATAATAAACATAAAAACATTAATAGGTCAATTTGTAAAAGAGGTGTTTTTAAACGACTTCAACTATTGAAAATAAAACTACTAATAAAAAAATTTTAAATTAAATACATTTTGTTGAATCCAGGTCGATTAGTTGCTGAATCCAATGATGGATTGCCTTTTATGAATCCCGAGGGTGGATTTGCCTTTATTGAATCCGAGGTTGGATGCCTTTATTGAATCCGAGGTCGATTGCCTTTGTTGAATCCCAGGTCTAGATTAGTTGCTGAATCAATGATGAATATTGGATAATCTTTCACTCGACTCTTGGGATGTAGGTGCTGAAATCCAATGATGGATTGGATGTAATCTTCACTCGACTTCTGGGAGTAGGTGACTCCAATGATGGAATGGATAATCTTTCACTCGAATCTTTCTTAGGGATGAGGTGAATCCAATGATGGATTGGAGAACCTTTCACTCGACTCTTTGATGGAGAGTAACAATGTGCAAATAGGGGGTAATGTTCCCATAGTACAAAAAGATCTAAGGGTTACCATTACAACTATTAAGTTTAAATACTAAGCGACTAAATATAAAGGAAATAATATTTCCAGAACAATTAATTATAAAATTGAGAGATATTATTAACGAATTAGGCTCCGTCAAATTCAATTCGAATAACTATCGAATTGAAAAAAGACGGGGAAATAAGGTTAATAATATCTCCAATTACGCAAAACCTTTAACTTCGACATTTTTGACGAAGGAATTAGGGAGCAAATGAGAAAATAATAATATACAGAGTTAGGTAGTAGCTGGATCATAAAAAAAAAAACTGAAATCCACTTCACCTAAACAAAAAATAAGTAGGTTAAGTAGATTAAGTGGTAGGAGTTTCATTGAACTACCTACTTGTCTAAAAATAAAAATGCTTAATTAATATCAAAAACACCGATGATTCGTGTTTTTTATATAGCATTTTAGCTATTTTAAAATATGATTGAGGTTAAGAGTTATGCTAGAAATAGGACATCGAGTTATAATTTATCAGACTTAATATAAATCCATTAGATTTACCAATGACATTAAATACATTAGAAAAATTTGAGGCCAAAAATCCGGCTTAATAATTAACATTTTTCTGTTATGACAATAGCAAACAATGACAGATAATTACGTTTAAAAACATCCACATTTAGACATTATACATCGTTCCAAAGTTTTAAATGGAACGTAATTAATTTACTATTATTAAATAAAGGAAATTAATTTCCATTACGTAGCTATAAGTAATTTAAATAGGTTATTGAATTGGGCTATCAACACTACTTGTCCTACACGCATACGTTCATTATGGTGCCATAGGTGTTGCAATGGTTTAATAATAGAAACGCAATAGAAAAACAGAAATATTATGTTCACGTAATCAATTAGAGCAAAACTCTTTATAACTTTCCCTCAAAATAAATTCTTACAGTTTAACTGACTGGTCGAAAACAGTAACTCCTCATTTGTAGTTTATTGCCGATTTTGAGTCTATTTGACCTTGTGATAATCTTCATTTCCAAAGACACATGCCAATATCTGCTGGTCTGTTACTAGTAAATAACTTGGACGGATCTAAATCATATCAACAATTCATAGGTTTAGATTGCGTCGAGAGTTTTTTAAGTGCTATAGAGGATATAGCATTAAATAAGGTTCTTCCTTTTTATATAAAAATGGGTAGGAAACCAAATGATTAAATTAACGAAAATTGAGCAACAAAATTTTTATGTGCTTCCGTTTGCTATCTTTGTTGAAATCTATCGTCGACCCCTGTTAGAGATCACGATCATTTACGGGAAATACTTGGGTGCAGCTTGTAGCACATGTAACGTAAATTAGAAAAAATAAATAAAATTTTGCCTATCGTATTTCACAATCTGAAGGGATACGATATGCACCATATACTTAAATATGGAAAATAAATTTAAAAATTGGAATTAGGATGCATTCCAATAACGACTGAAAAATTTATTTCTTTGATTGCTCATTTGGCAAAATAAGCTTAAGATTCATTGATCTATATCAATTTGTAATGATTCTTAGCTAAGCAGTAAAAAACTTTAAATTCTTTGCCTTTTACTAATTCTGCTTTTTCTGGTACTATAGTTTCTGAAAAAGGAATCTTCCTTATAATTTCGCCACTTCTTTAGATATCTCCAAATACTTAATGAAATTACCACCAATCTGGGAGGGTGTCACTGAGCTGAGTATGAAAAAGCTCAGGAGATTGGGTAGAAACTAATTGCAGTAACTTATAGATTATATGAGATTACCTAAAACTTGATTGTTTTCTTTTGGCTGATTCTTTCATCAGTTTCGGTTGAAATCCATTGCTCACAATAGATTGGAACCATGAATTATTTCGGAATTCCAGGCATGTCTTGGTCTTCTGCATTAATGTCTTTAAATGAACCAATTGAGCTCATAACTGAAAACGGAAATGTTTAGCTTTTATGAGGGTGGAATAAGGGCGGTCTTACTTGGTGAATAAGCATACGTAAAAACCGACGAGAACACCGAGTTACTTTATATAGATATTAAATAATCTTTATGGTTGGGCTTTAAGTCAATCATTACCTTGTGGCGGATTAGCTGGGTTTCTGACGGATTTGATTTAATAATAGATGAATGTAGGAATTTAAATCTTGAATCTTTGTCTTATGGATACACTCTTGAAGTTGATCTTGTAATTCCTTCTGAGCTTCATGATAAGTTGGATGATTTCCCGTAGATGCTGAAAAAAATGAAAAAAACAGAAAACTGCTGGGTCTAAGGTTGAAAAATTATTATTAACTCATCTTTCCAAAATCTATTATGTTATTCATTGGAGATTATTAAAAATTATATTTGGAACTTGGGTTTGTTAAAGTAACACGTGTAAATAGGGGTGTAAGAGTTAAGCAATCTCCAATTTTTAAAAAAATATAGATACAAATACTGAATTACGGTCAAAAAGCATAAAAACTTAGATAAAAAATTATTATAATTACTAAATAACAGTTTATACGGCAAAACAGTTGAAAATTTAAAGAGAAGAATGAATCTTCGTCCTTTTACAACTGCCGGAAACTTGTTAAATATTCTTCGAGCCAACTTTAAAAAACTATTAAAATAGGACTATAATTTAATCGCTGCATTATTGAATTCTGATTCTATATGTTTAGATAGCCCAAGTTACATTGGTCAATCTGTACTTGATCTATCTAAACTTAGAATGTATGAATTGCAATATAAGGATCTGGGAATCATTTCGAATGAGGTTTAATTGTCAAATTAATATCGTTTGCAGTGATACAGATTCTTTTTTCCTTGAAGTCATTAACTGTAACTTGAGATTCTTTTACCTGCAATGATTCGAGATATTATTGGATACTTCCAATTTACAATAGTTGTCATTCCTTATAAGTAAGAACCTTGATTCAGTCATTGGAAAGTCTCAAAGACGAGAATAAAGGTCTAAATATAAGGAATGGGTTTTCTTAGACTAAATGTTATAGCTTGTTGGGTGATGAGGAAACAAAAAAGGCTAAAGGTGTAAAATTGAAAGGTAGTGACAGAAAAAACATCAGTTCATACCTGGATTGTTATAACACAACCAGATTTTTTCGGTCCTCAGACTAAAATAACAAGCAAAAATCATCAAATTTTTACAATTAAAAACACAAAAATAGCACTAACAAACAAAGACCGACAAAAGGGTTTGGGTGGGGAAAAATACTAGTCTTGCATATGGGCATGTAAGATTAAAGTGACAAATATTGGAGAAATTGTGCAGAAAATGTTTCAGAAATAGTTGAAGAAAATGACGGAGAAGATGAGGAAGAATTAAATGAAGATTTTGGAGAAGATGAGGAAGAATTAAAGAAGATTTTTGGAGAAGATGACATCGATATCGATGACGTTATTTTGTCCGATGAGGAAAAACTTTAAAAAATTTTTATTGACTAAATTAATATTGTACATTTGTATGTTTGTGTTTATGTGTCTAGTTCATTGTTTTATGTATTTGGTGGATATGTTGGTTGATATTATTTTACTATTATTACTATTATTTATTATTATTATTATTATTATTAGTTATTATTATTATTATTATTATTTCATTAAAAATTTCCATCTAAA
>CAUHTR010002884.1:0-53162 GCA_959609185.1 Schmidtea polychroa
TTTCTACAGATAATTATTTCAAAGTTCTTTGTTATTTTATTTATAATTCATTAAGCAATTTGAATTTGTAATCGTTAAATCAATCTCAATTTTACAATTGAATATTTTTTTATTAAAATTATTAAAATAGAAATAAAAAATTTATGAATATTAATAAATTAAATAATTATTAAATAAAATTTTATTTTATTATATTATATGTAATCGAATTGCAAATTTTTTATTAATATTAATTAATTAAATAATTATTAAAAGGTAATTTAATATAAGGATATGATTAATATCAATATTGTTGTGTTATTGTTTAGCAAGTCGGTTAGTTTCTGACTCCTCGTGTCCTTTTCCATTCAAATAACTAAACCCAACACAAATAAACTTTGTCACTAGATTTGCACTTTTCTTTGCTGATAATTGTTATAGTATGGTAGGTTGCCAAAGAAGTAATCACCTTTTCTTGTACGATACTTTATAATTCTCTCTGGCTTTACTTGAACTCTGTTCTTTAAGTCTCCTGAATTTTCACGGACGCCCTCAGATAATATTTCTTCGACCAATTGGCGGCTCGTATGTTTTTGAGCTCTTATTATACTCTATGTGAGGGTAATTATATGCATAATTTGAGACTATTGACATTAGTTAGTATTCATGGAACCTTGCATAAATATTTGGAGGATTAATTTGTTTACCTGGATTGGCGCTCGTGTGAGTTTGCTTCCCTATCTAATTGCTTGTGTTTCAATGCACTTCGGCTTCCAATTACGGATTAATTATTTTTTTTTTACGTTATAATTTTTCCTGTGAGCAACTTACTAAATTTTCATTATTATTTCTGAATTTGTCTTTCAATTTCATATTCGTTTGATATTAAGTTTTACAAATTTTAATTGATATTTTATTGATTTTTTTAGATTAGATTTAAATAAAAATTTCATGCTATCAAATAAAATTAAGAAAAGCAAGTTTTTAAGAAAAAGTTCATATAGTTAAGTTACACTATTATAATAATTTACGTAGTATAAGTTGCAAAATAAAGGAATATAGTTGAGGAATCTGCATAATTCAAACTTCAATTATTGATAAAAATTTATTTTAAAAATATTTAAAAATAATTTTTTATTAATTATTTCTTCATTTTTATAATAATTATAAATCAATATTATTAGAAGCTGCTAACACATCTTCTAAATTATTTTTTAAATCCTGTTCAAAAGTTAATATCATAATTCCAAGTATTTATTTCATGAAATATTGTATAATTTTCAAACAAACTTTCAGCGTTGAATAAAATATTTTCAAAACCATTTATTAAAATTTCGATATTTAAAATATATATATTTATTTAAAAATGATTTACTAATAAAAAGCTTTTTTAATTTAAAAATTTCAATTTAAAAAATTTGATTTAAAAGTTATTTTAATAGTCGATTAGTTATCATTTAAAATTATCTTAATAAATCATTGAAATATTTAATTCTCACCTAAAAACACCTCACAAATATATTCTAATTTATTTTTATAAAAATGAAGAAAAAGAAATTTAAAATAGTTGGTCAATGGTAGACACAATAGACTTTGATGATAGATTTAATGAATAAATGTTATGTTGAATTTACACATTTTTGGGTTTTCTCTTTTTCCAATTTCGATTTCAGGTGGCGATTTGGTAATATCAATATTAGATCAAAAAGCATTTTTGCATGGTATAAAGGAACAAACATTTTAAGTCGCATTATATTATCTCGTCCCTTGAGAAATAAAACTAAAAATTAATTTATGCCATCGCAAAGCAATCAATTACCGATATTTTTCTACTTTGAAATACGGTACATAGAAAGATATCTTACTCTTTCTTGAATATAATCTTTTTAAGTAAATCTTCTATAAATTAAACCCTCTTAATTATGATATATAGCACCTAACCTCTTTTTTATTTGACACTGAATCATAAATATCGACAAATGAAATAGAAATTAATATTTGCGTTAGTTTTATTACCTATATAACGAATTTATTTACCCCTTTCCTATGTGAAACGTTATATTACTTTTAGCTTGAT
The DNA here is from genome assembly GCA_959609185.1 of Schmidtea polychroa. Taxonomy (NCBI): domain Eukaryota; kingdom Metazoa; phylum Platyhelminthes; order Tricladida; family Dugesiidae; genus Schmidtea; species Schmidtea polychroa. The sequence continues at coordinate 2,057 of CAUHTR010002884.1, forward strand.
TTTGCAAAAAGTGTTTTTGTAAATTACACTAACACCAACGCGTAATTCAAAAAATAAAATAAAAAGGTGTATCGTAATATTTCAAAATACTCCGTATATTTCTCTGTTTTTAAAACTTTTCATTCACAAATCGAGAGAAAATTTAAAACTTGTCGATTTTATTTCAATGAATTATTTTTTGCAACTCTAGCACTTATGTTGACATAATATTATCAGAAAACATTTTTAGATCAATGGACATCCAAATGTTTACTGGGGTTGGGGAAATGAAGACGATGATTTTTCTATTCGTACAAAGTTGTCGAATTTAAAATTGTCAAGGCCTTTTGAACACATTGGTCGATTCAAAATGGTTAAACATTTGCGTGGTTTCCGTAACACAGAAGCTTACTGGCTGTTTTTGTCATTTCGTGGACGATGGCCACACGATGGACTAAATTCTCTGATGAAAGTTAGCAACCAGATTGATATTGATGAATTTGTGAATAACAACAAGTCGATGATAAAGCAGAAAAACAAATACATTCCATTCAAAACCCCATATCAACTGTTAGAAGTGACCCNATTAGTTGAAAATTATTTAAACAATATAAAAATTAAATCGTCAAAATAATAAAATTAGTTAGCATTATGTAAATTGTAAAGTTTATAGAATTAAATGGTTATGTAACTTATTAAATTTAAAGATAAAAATGTTTAAATTAATAAAAATTAATATAACTCAAATTATTTAAATTATAAAAATTAAAATTAATAAAAATTAAATAATTAATTAATTAAATTAATGAAATTAAAAACAAATAAATAATTACACACACTCATGCATGTATGCAAAATTAAGTCAAAATTTCTCGCACTCTGATTGGATAGAGTGACAGCGCATGCATGAATGCGCATTCAAAATCAGTATAAATACTGATCACAAATTCTTTTAAAAAACTTTTTCTTTTCAGCACCACAATGTAATTTGCAGACAGTAAAGCTCTCAGTTTTCGATTCTATGCCATCGTGGATTTGGTAATTTATTTTTTATTCTTATTGTAAATTTTACGAAGTGTTTTAATTAATAAATTTTATATGAAATTAATGTCTCAGTTAAATTTTCTTTTGTTGTCCTTCTTAATGGTTTAATTTCATTTAGTTTCAAGTTTTAAATAATAGTTTTTATTGATTTCAATTATATTATTTATTGGTTGTAAACGATGGTGCCGTGGAATTGAGATCCAGCATATCATGGTTTGGGGTACCTTCGGGATGCTCAGACTGGTGGGTATGCTGGTTTTTCAATCGCGCAGCTGATTTCGGGCCGAAATGTGGAGGCTTCTCCACGGGTCCGTCGCTGGAAGTACTTTGGTCAAACATAGGTTAGGACTGAGAATCCAGGCAGATCCCTGCTCGAATTTTTTTGAAGGACAATTTAAATATTATGGCAAGTGTGGATTAACTTGGAAATAAGGGCCGATCCCTGCTCAAATTTTTTGCGAGATAGGTTAAATATTCATAAATATCTAGAAAATTACCTAGCAACCTTTATTAATAGAAAAATAAGGGCGCATCCCTGCACAAAATCTTGAAAGGAAACAATAGAAAACATCTAGAAATGAGGACCATAGCCGAATGAGATAGAAGAGTAGAAATAGAAAATGATCGATGACGTAAGACCTTCTATCGGCCGTCTAGAACCCGAAGAGAAAATACAATGGGGAGTAGTTTTAGCAATAGAGCTCACCTGCTCATTGTTTTTTCGCCTTTGTGTACAGTACCAACATGGTCGTCGCCATGGGTACACAAATGGTTTAAAGTACAATAGTCATGGAGGTGCTTAGGAAAGAGTCGAGTGAATACCTATGATTACCCCTAACGTATTTAAAATTTAAAATGACACACCCCTGAGTAACCAACAATTAGTACATTTCAACTTTTTATATACAGGACATTGTATTACTGTTCGTTATACTTATGAATTCAGAATCTTATTTTTCTAATATAGTATTTTATAAAATAAACAGTACAAGCTTTGTGATACCCAGTGCAAATCCCAATAGTAGACTAGTTTCGAGCTTTTGGCTCTCATCATTAATATTGTTGGGCTAGAACTGATTTCTAAACCCAAAGTTAGAAATGGGACGAAATGTGTCAGTACGCAACACGCATACCCAGCATTAAGTTTACTTAAATAAAATTATGTAAAACACCAAGTAAACAATGATAATAGAGAGATAAAATACCCAAAAATAAAACATCTGAATTAAAAATAAAATAAAACTTGAGCAAGAAGTATCACATGAAAAGTTACTCAAATATAACCGAAAGACACAAAACAACAAAGACAAATTCGAATAAAGGCGATTAGTAAAAATTAAAAAAAAGAAGAAAATTAAAGAAAATCTCCATAAAATCTTACGTATAGAAAATTATATCAAAATTTTGAATAAAAATCCAGAATAATTCATAAAAAGGGCGAAATCCATCATGACCGCCAAACGACCCAGTAAAATTTATAAAAAATAAATATTTTAGTTTAAAATATAAAAATTTGAGAAAAGAAATCATAAAAAACAATTTAAAAATAAGAAATAGATTAAATTTAGCATTCAAAAATAAAATTTTAAAAATAAAAACAAAAATTCTTACTGAAAAATCGATAAAAATTAAAAATCGAATGTTCGAGAATTAAAATCATCCGAGTTTGTTTTACTGTATCAATGCACGCGTCAAATAGAGGCTATATAAACTAACACATTTCGTCACTTTTCAATGCAAATGCTAATGCTTACTCTTATGCCAAATTTTTGATTTTGATTTTTCTGAGATTGTAAGTAAGAACGATTTCATTATGAATTATAAATTATTATTATTGAAACCTTGTTTTCATTATTTCTATTTAACTATAGATGTCTAGGTTTGAGTGAGATCGTGGGTTATCAATGATTTTGAAGCGAGATCCCAGCCAACCCTGCACCTATGCACTTTATCATTGATGGGTACACAGCCCACAATGATTGCAGGCCACTGCCTGGCACGCACTTAGCAATATTATTGGGGTTTTTTTGTTCAGGTCATTCTGAGATCGCACCACTTCATGGTTCTGTTATGAAGTTAAGTCGATAAGATCCCTCCGTCTGACTCTATCTATCCATTATAGGTCAGCAGTAAAAATGTTGACTCAACACAACAGTAAGGCTTGTCGTAGTGGTCATAGTGGGGCTGCGTAAGCAAGCAATCTTTCCGACTTCCAATGCAATAACACAATCAAAATCCACATTAAAAATCACCACAACACATTACATTAGGACAATAATCGGAGTAGACCTCAGACCTAAAATAATCACAACTCTACAATTCACAATTAATGTAGACGGTTAAGTATCATCAAGAACCAACTCTACCTATAGGTTTGTCAAATCTAGATTTATAAACGTCCTAAATAAATTTTCTAGTAATATTGTAAAGTAAAGATTTTCCTAAAATGATTGAATTAACAGTGATAATATTCGCAAGGGTGTTCGACATACGTATCGGTAAGACTTAACTTATAAGTTGAATAGGCCATTGAATTAACTATATGAAGTATAAATCTGATTTCATAAAAATATAATTTATAAGTAGCACGAAAGTATAGATCATAAATTTAACTCCCTAAAATATAAATCGTGAACCTATACTGATATAAATTACAACTCTAAAATAGTTATATATAAATTATAAACTTATACTGGTCATAAAAATATCAATTTTAAATCCAAAATAGTTATATATAAATTATAAACTTATCCTGATTATAAAAATATAAACAATAAATCTGAAAAAGTTGTATATAAATCGTAAACTTGTACTGATTATAGGAATATATATATAATATATATATATATATATATATATATATATATATATATATATATATATATATATATATATATATATATATATATATATATATATATATATATATATATATATATATATATTATAAACTCATACTGACTATAAAGTATAGATTATAAATTTAAAATATCAATTATAGGTTCATGTTGACTACAAAAGCATAAATTACAAATCTAAATGAGTTATAAAAATATACATTATAATTTCGAAGTATGAGTTTGCTTTCATAGGTCATGATTAGTTGTAAAAGAATAAATTACAAATTTGATTTCATAAAATATAATTAGGAACTTATGTCACCCCGAAATTATAAATTAGAACTATCTATAAAAACATAAATTATAAGTTTAAAATTATATTAGCTTTAGAAATATAACTATATATTTAACTTCATAAAAATATAAATTATAAACTTAAAAGTATAAATTATAAATTCATGTTAGATGTAAGAGTATAAATTATAATCTTAATTTGGTCTTAAAAGTATAAAATATAAACTACGTTAGCGATAAAAGTATAATCTATAATCTCATAATAAGTTGTAAATTATTTTATAAATAACCCCCCCCCCAAGTTACGTAATCGTCGAAGCAAATGTTCAGATTCATAATCTAACTTATATATGTATATTTGAAACTTATAAAAGTATAACTTACATTTTTTCATCAAACTATACATTAGTCGAGATCAATATATATAGCAATAAATTAACTTATATATGTACAGTTATCAAATTTAATAATTCCTCAGATCACCTAACCATTAATTATTATCTAAATGCATTAATCTAGACTATTTTACATGTATATTTAACTTACATTACCCTTACAATATAAATTCAGAAATTTTATCATAAATAACCCTCTTAATTTATATAACCATTAAACCACTACCTAAAAGCATTAATTTAGACTATTTTATATATATTATATATATACTTAACTTAGATTACCGGTAAAATTATAGTTGAAAATTTTCATCAAAGACCCCCCCCCCATAAACCATATAGTCATCCACTACCACCTAAATATACTAAATTAGCTTATTTTAATATATATTTAACTTATATTATATTTAAAAATGTAAATTGTAAATTTTTATGAATGACCCCCCTCAAAATCATGTAGTCATTAACCATTATCTAAGTATGCTAGATTAGCTTATCTTAATATATATTCAACTTATATTATATTTAAAAATATAAATTGTAAATTTCCTAAATGACCCCCCTCAAACTATATATTTATCAATAATTACATAAATATAGACTACTTACGTGTATATATGTATGTATATATGTGTGTATATATCAGTATATATTCATCCTATATTTGATTTTAAAATGATAACTCTTAAAATTCCTAAATGACCCCCAAGCTGTATACTCGTGGTAATTTCATAAAGATATCAAGGTACATTCGCCGTTTATCATTATTGATATCGTTATTTTAACATTACTGCTACTACCATTAGTACTATTACTCTTACATTTTATTGTTATCATTACTTAATCATCATTAATCTTATTAATTTTATTTTCCCCGGTAACCCCACTAAACTGATTATATTATTAAAATAATTATTATTACTTTAAATAATTACTTTTGGTAGTATCTTTCAAGCTTATGAGATTCTTCTCATCCATATCATCTACCTGTCCTGACATAATTAACTCAAATGATTTCAATTGGCACCTTCACTTGCAGCTAGTAGACAAAGCCGCATCGTCGTAAACGAGAATCGAGCGGAGTTGCCAGTTTTTGGCGAAATTCAAGCCGTGGGACCCCGCAATTGCAAGGAAATTCGGACCTTGTAACATTTTATTTTTCTCGTAGTTGAAAACAAGAAATTTACTGTCTGCTTATGAGCATGGTTACCAATGTACGTCAAAGATAACAACCCTTCATTTTTGTCTCTTGGTAAATGGGTAGTGCCGGGTATACGCTCTGTTTTACAATCCTAAAGTAAATATTTTCACTTTTCCAGTAGAACTCTACAAATTTAGAATATAAGTCACTAGTATTTTAACCTGAAACGAAGATGGTGAAGCTTCAAAAAATTAGTGAATCAATGTTTTATTTTTGACTTAAATTAAAGTTTGTGAAGATAATAGTGCAATAAATAGTTTAAATGAGAATCATATAATACTTCTCTTTAAAGCAATAAACAAAACAAATTTCTAATCTATATTTTAAATTTTATTTATTCTGAAACGTAAATTATCTAAATACATAACCAGAGAAGAATATAAATTATCAGTATTCATAATTTTATAAAATATATATAAAATTACTAAATTATTAAATAATAAATTTATTATTTTCATTGTTTAATTATTTTGAAATTTGAAAATTGTCTAGGAAATTAAATCGCAATATTCAAATGACAATTTGATTTTCTTAAAATTAATATTTTATAAACCTAAATAAGAATTGGAATTCTTATGACCGTTATATCATCAAATACGCTCAATGATTTTATTAACACACAATTAACAAAATCAAGTTCATCTCTTCAATACGCATCTGGATCTTCATATATTGGCTCAATTAAAGACAATGAAGCATGTGGTTTTGGGAGATTTACATGGTCAGATGATGAATATTTTGAAGGATTTTATCAAAACGGATTAAGAAATAAAATTGGTGAATTGAAATAAGGTTTAAAATGATGTTTAATTTGAAATTTAAGGATTTCAAAAATGGAGTGATGGAGACATATTCAAAGGAGAATTTTTTAACGATAAAAGAAATGGTTGGGGTATTTATAAATGGTCAAATAACGATGTTGTTATATTTTTATTGAATTTTAATTTAATTACTAAATCAGACATACGAAGGCTCATTTTATCAAGATTTAAGGCATGGATTTGGGATTTATACTTCACATGATGGAACTCGACATGAAGGAACTTTTTACTTGAACAAACGTGAAGGTTTTGGTGTGATTTATTACAAAAATGGAGATGTATTTCAAGTAAAAATGAATAATTAATTAAATTATCTGAATTTAATCAATCTGAATTTAAGTAATTTTATTAAAAATTAATAATTAAATGTTATTCCAAATACGAAATTTTGTGCAGAATAGTGTGAAGGATAATTCTAACCAATCGCATGTGGCAAAACCATAAAAATCAATTAATTGCGAGTTGGCATGTTATTTTAATTTATATGATTTAAATTTGGCGTTATAATTGGTAGCTTGTTGACCGTTCTGCCAATTTAGCATTTATCTCACGGCGCACGATATATGTCATATCGACATTGGGTACCGATAGCAGTTAGTGTGCATAGCACATTATGGAAATGTTTAGTTAAATGAATGGATAAATCTTTTTTCCGTGATATATTGCAAAATTTGTATAAATAACAAAATATACAAATGCAAGTTATAATATTTCATCTAAATAGTTCAAATTTTTAATATACAAAGTTTCCACTACCCTTTTAAATGGTCTCAGAACATTTATTAATAAATTCTCCATATTTTGTTTAAATTATTACTAAGTCGCCTTAAACACAGATGACATTGCTCCGGCTATTTTCTGCACAATACGTGTATATCATTTAAAACTAAGTATTAAAAATCCCGCTTTTCATACGTTCAATGTGCGAAGGAACCAATTGCTGGGAAAGAAAGTGATTATAAATATTAGTAGCATTGGAAATTTGTATCAGAGTTTAACCCTACTGGAAAAACTGTCCCACTGCATGATGGTCTGCTAACCCCCAATTAACCATACTTTTTTGCATCCTATATCCTTCTCCTCTCTATGGTCACTTTACATTATAAACCAACCAGAACATAGTAGAATTATTTATTTTTATTATTTTATTAATGTATTCAAAATTGGATAATAGAAATTTTTTTCGGAAATTTCTAAAAACTAGAAACATTTTGAATTGCTGAAAAAGAAAAAGTATTAATTGAATTATTTCGAAATCGTATTTTGGATTCTAATTTTCATCTTTCAGAGTTCAGTTTATCAAAACACATTAAATATGATTAAAAATACTCTTAAATAATCTGTTTTTACTTTAATAAATTACTTTTCTTGCTCTAATACTTGCGAAATTGTTTATAATATCATAGTAATACAATATTTGGATTTATTAATATTTACGATCAGCGCGATGCTGTAACATTTCGAAGGAAATTTTTTTCAATATTCATTTATTTTTATTGATTTTAATTTAAAAAAATAATACAAAGAAATTGTAAAGCAATTTTTCTAGCTCATTTGTTATCAAATTCATCAATTTTTTTTTCAATTCGTGATATTATTTTGCCATTGTATAAGTATTTCTAATGTATTTAATATTTGTGGCTCCAGTGCGATTGAACTTGTTACACTTGCAATATTACGCCGCTATACACCATGCTAATAAAAACGTTAAAAGGTTTTCGAACGGAAAATTTCCAATGTTTTCTTAGTAATATTATCTGTGATATGTTTCACACAAGATTTGTAAAAGATTTAATTGAAATCAGTGAATTGCAATGTAGTGTAAGTCTTCAAAGTAGGAATCATTAAGCTGTGCATATATGTTCTTTGTACAAAATCCGGTATTTTTTCCATAGTTTGTTTTGTATTTTTCATCATGTTGCCTGAAATATATATTTTATGCTTTTCTGCTATATTCTTGCTATATCTTGCAAATGAACTTTTTAAACCTTAAATTTAATTTAATTATAAAGTTACAAGTTTACACCAAACCTATAATATCTTTTTAGTAAAGTGAACATTAGATAATCTGAATTTGTTATGGAAATAGAAAAAACTTGAAACATTATTAATTTCCAAAAAATAAATAAATATTTATTGAAGTATTTCGAATTTTTTTTTGGGTTCTAATTGTTATCTTTATCTGTTTATAATTTAAATAATTATTATTTGAAAAATAATAATTAATTATTTTTATTTGAAATAATTTGCTCAATTATTTGAAAAATTGCTTATAAAATCTTTGTAATCCAATGTTTGGAATAATGATCATGATCTACCTTTATTTTTTAAGATTTTTTTTTGAAATTTCTTCTATTATTGTAAAACAGATTATTTTTTGATTTTGTAAAATTAAATAATCTATTTTATAATTGTAGAAATTTCAAAAAAAAATCTTAAAAACTAATGAAAAAATTGTCAAAAACAATAATTATTTTAAATCATAATCCATTCAAAGGATATAGAATTCAAATAAAAAATATCAATCTTCAAATTCACATTCAAATTATTTTCTTATTAAGATTGCATGGGACTATTTCGAAATCAACAGTTTTCATTTTTTGTTTTTCATAAACTTAAAACTTGCAGTAAAGGCTTACCATATCGTTTACTAATTATTTTTGTGAATTGATAGTGCTAACCAGGAAATTATCGTTTTTTATTTTCATTATTCACATACGGTACTTATTCACATTACATTTTTAAGGGTCTTTATAAAGACAACTATCGATGTGGACCAGGTATTCTTCATTATTCTGACGGGCATCAAGATGTCGGACTTTGGCATCGAAATTCATTATTAAAATTGATCACGGAAAATTCAGAAGTCTTCACGATACAACTTTTTAGTGATCTTATAGCGGCATATTCTCACCAATACACCGAGTCTTCCTTTTTTAATTCATTGAATGAGGAAAGTAATATTAATTCTGAATATTCTTTGGACAGCATTTTAAAATATAGACTAACGAAACCAGAGAGTATTTGTATATTGGACAGCGTAATTTAAATCTGTTTGAGTTTTAATGCTGAAATTATAATTTAGGTAATCAGTGATAAAGAATTTACTTCAGGTAGCTTTCAAGAAGATTATTCAAATGAGCAAGAGTTTGAATCACAAAATATGGAGAACGTTGAAAATCCTCCAGAAAATGATACAAAAGAGTAAGTAAAATATCAGTAAAAAAATTATCAATTTAATTGTAGAATCTATTTCTGCTGATTGCATCTAAATCATAATTATTATAATACAATATTCCTAATATTAAAATCGTACTTATTTATTTATTGAAATCGTAATGTTTAAATCATCAAAAATACAAGGTGTATGAAAAATTTGGAAATTCTTTGTTATTATTATTATTCATTTTCTCTCTCTCTCTCTCTCTCTCTCTCTCTATATATATATATATATATATATAGGCAGAGTAAAAAGGCAGTGCCGAAAATTCGTGAGTATAAACAAACATCGATATATTATTGATTTATAGTCTTCAAACTCTCTTTTTAATAAATTCTATATATCTATACTTGTAATGGTGTAAAAAAAAGAGTTGAATCAGCAATATTGTATACTTTCCTGGCGCGAAGACAAATCTTCGCGTCTCCTTCATAGTACTGATGAGAGCCAAAAGCTCGAAACTAGTCTACTATTGGGTTTTGCACTAGGTATCACAAAGCTTGTAATGTTTAGATTATTTCAATGCTAGACATCCGTAAAAAATATTTTCTTATATATCTTACATTTCATTTAGTAATATTTGTAGTTCTATTCTAAAGTTAATAAGGGAAGATAAAATATACTATAACAAATAGTTATTTTATTAACAATTACCAGTGGCAGTTGAAACTACCGCAACGTCAAAAGTTTAGAATTACAAAATTTCGACATCATAATGATCTCGCATTTAGATAATATTATGTAATCGTATTAAACTCATTTGAAATATTTCATTTAATAATATTGATTTTATAATTATTAATGATTTTTCATTTAAATTTATATATAATTTATTAATAATTATTATTTAGAATCTAAATTTTAGATTAATTATAATACAAAATGACTGCAATGAAGTATAAATGATCAAATGAGGGAGAATAGAAAACATTTATTGCACTACATTATTAAGCATAATTCACAAAATTTCTAAGATAAAAACTATAGAATTGACTATAAATTGAATATTTATGATGTTTGATATAATCAACTATTCTATATGGATAAAGCCATAGAAATGTGTAAGATTATGTTTAAAATTTAGATAATTTATAAAGCTTTCTGGAGAATTTGGACTAAATAAATGATAGATTATATTAAGAACATTTACGCAACAGTAAAAAATCGAACTTTATTTGGGAAGTAAACAAAGTTTGTTGTTATAGGAAACATTTTCACATACTTATTCAAATAAATATCTTATCTGTATACTGAGAAATCTGAAATGCTTCCTAAAAAATATTTTTTATAAAATTAATAAAATGAAATTCAACTTTAAAATACTTAAAAATTACTAAAAAGTATTTTTTTAATTATAAAATTATAAACTATAGAATAAAATAAAAAAATTCAAAATCGCAATTGATAGGGCACAATTTTAAGGTTGGCATAGCTTCGCAATTTAATTTTCATGTAATCCATATATTATAAGAACATTTTTTTCAAATTTCACCACTGATTTCTTTTCCATTGACATTGTATTTATCAAAAAGCTTGACTATGAATCAGTAAATATACCAAAAACATCCCGGTGGTCCTACCGGCCCAATTTTCCCGTGGGCCATAAATTTACTTTTTTGAATTTTTTTCCCTTAAATTTAATATTGTGGGTCTACGTCAACGATATTTCCCGGGCCTAGATGTGTTTCCAGTCCAGCCCTGGTCATAGTCATGCTTTTTAATAAATATATATAATATTCAATGACAAATTTCGATTATACGATAACCTCTTTCAATCTAATTCGAATAATAGCTACTACGGTAATCTTTATACTTGTAAATATGTAGTTCTATCAACAATTACTGCAATGAGCAAGTCGAAGTAATTTGAGCATTTACCTTATTAATTACACAAGTTAATATATCGAATTGAAATTACTGCGACGTAATATATTGCACTGCGAAGTGTTGATTTAAGTGTTGCGTAACAATCTCGCTGTTCAGTAGTATTTTGCAATATTCCTATGACATCTTAATTCAATTTTTTGAAACTTATATTTTATCTTATTCGATATTAATAAATTATTTACGTTAAGACCTTAATTTCCAAATTACACTAAAGTGAGGATGTCTGTTAAAATTTTTTCAACATCAAGTGAAAAATAAGAGAAGAAAAATAAAGATTAAATTACTGGAGAAGGAAAGAGAGATTTCTTACATTTCGTGTCAGAGTGAACAGGGTGAAGTATTTTAGGTAGACAAAAATCATTTAATAAACATAGAAATTTGAAATGCATCTAATATATAAAGATGAAAGTTTGTTTGTTTGTTTTCTTTAGAATTCCCCACCGTTGGACCTAGGATTCTGAAATGTTGTATGTGTCCCTCATTTGACTCGGGACAGGTCATAGGCTATGTTTCACCCCTAGGTACCCTTAGTTGGTTTTCTGTCTTTCCGGTCAGCAAATTACCATATAAAAAATAATGTATTATATGCTTGCTACTTGCAGTTGAAAGTAATATAATTTAGTCGAAAGTTTTCAAAGCAGAATTCAAACATGGATAATTTGAATTTTATTTGATTAGTGAACCAGTTTGCAATTGGAAAAATATAGCCAGTTATTTTTCGATTTAAATTGGAGCGCGTTTTCGATTTTACAAAATTGAAATTTATTTTGAAAGCTTTTCTTATTGTGAATTAAACATGGAATTGAAGCTGTTATAAAATTAATGCTGAAACGTAATAAAATCATTAAACAAAGAATTAATTTAAATGAATTATTATAATAAATGTAAACTCGGGCAAAGCTCGTACAACAGCTAGTTTTTTATAAACAATTCCTCTATCTACAAGTTACTTGAAAGTTTATAATTGTTATATAATAATTGTTATTTTATTAATTTATGACTATAGAGATTCATCAAATGAAGTAAAAGTTCCCAATAAACCCCTGACAATAAACGATATTGAAGAGTCCCCAATTGTTGATACCCACCAAGATGAAGATCGCAAAGAATATATAGATGTAGATTTGGAGTTTTCACAATTTCTTTCCCAACTGAAAATTAAAAGCTATCAATTTCCAATATGGAGAAAAATTATTTCTCATATCAATAGATTTTCTTCTCATATTCCACTGAAATCTTTTAGTCAGACAATTCCTAATGTGAAAGAGGTTGTCAGGGATGTCGTGTTAAATATATTTTCCATTTCTCAATTCGAGAATAAAATTGATAGAAATATAAAATACAAACCTCCTGGACAATGTGAATCAAAATCTCAACAATTAATTACATTGTCTCATTTCGGAAATCTTGACGACGTCAAAGCTCTTCTAACAAATCCCTCTATTCCCAATGTCAATGTGACTGACTGTGAAGGCTCTTTTTCTCTATTGGAAGCAACTGTAAGTTAAAATCTTTAAATATATTTATCAATTTTCTTTTTTTAATTTTAGATAATTACGTAATATCAATATTTTAATTTTTCTAACACAAAATCGGCTATATCGAAAATTTCTGTTAAATAAATAAAATTATTGATCAATTATCTGAAATGGCTTTGGATATAATTAATCAATTTTTTTCATCTATAATCATTGTTTATTAGCTGAACTACACTACGAATAAATTTCACTTTTTCGGGGCTTTACTTTTATTAAATTCATCATTAAATTCCTTAGCAAGCATAAGTCTATTAATGTAAACTTTCTTCACTAATATAAATCTGTATTTAATTAAACAATATCGTTTTATCCATCTATTTTTATTTTTTGGTAGCTATTTTAAACAACCACACAACATTTTTTTTGGAGATTAACACTTAACTTTAATTTAACAGGGTTAATACAAGTTTTAATTTTGTTAATTTCACATTTTTATTATTTTAATTTTAACTTAATTTTGTCTTTTTTTATATTATTATATACATTATTACACACACATATGGTTGCCAGGTATCCGGTATTCAACTACTTGTCCGACGGGAAAAATATAGAAGGAGCGGACGTACATTTTTCCGGTATTTCTCCTAACGCTTTGAAAATTTTGAAATTCAAATTTACTATACCACAGTAGGCTATGGAAAATTTTATTTTATAAAAATTGTAGTTTAATAGGAAATCCAAAATATTAAAGTATTATTTAAAGTTTTCTGCTGGTGTAGTAAAGTGATATCAATCAACTAGATCTGTATAACTTAAATAGCCAAATAATTTTAAATTAATTTAAATTAACATTTAAATTAACACGGTTGCCAGGTATCCGGTTTTGAAGAGGGCAGTCCGTTAATTCATATATATATATATATAGTATTTATAGTCAAGCTTGTAAATAAATACAATGTCAATGGAAAATAAATCAGTTGTGAAATTTGAAAAAAAAGTTTAATCGCGTTTAATCCTTTGCAATCATCTACTATAATTATTAATGGTCTTGAATTAACCATTTCTTCTGCTTTAATGATCAATGTATTCAGCTCTATCTGTCACATCTTGGTTATTCATTATTATTGGCATTGCTTTCTTGACTGATTTTACCATCGCTTTGTAGATGCTGACGAAGTGTGGTTAACTCATCGTTCCAATCGATTCCTAGCATCCAAACTTTTTGAATATTTTGTCTTTTATACGAATATATAGACAGAATAAGATGATTTAGATGTTATATTTAGAAATACTTAAAACTTTAAGAGAGATTTTATCGAAGCGTTAACCTTTAGAGTATAATAAAGTATAAAGTCGAAAAATATTCTCTTTTTCAAAATGTCAATTTATAAAATAAAAAAATCATTCTGAATTATCAATTGTGAAGGCTAATAGTTATTCTGGATTTTTTGTTAGTGTCAACAGCGTTTTCAATTAATTTGAGATTTCCAGCAGCCAGATATTCCAAAAAACAACAATGTAAACTTTATCTCCAATTATTTCTGCGAAATTAACTCATGAGCTTCGGATTTTTGATGAAGTTGTTTTGGTAAACAATTTACATTTGAAATATATATTGCGTTCTGCATCTTTGAATATTTAAGCGTCTTGTTTGTTTTTAATTATAAAATATTTTATATTTAATTTATATATAATAATATCAATTAATCTTGGTAAATATATATTGCGTTTTCATTAACACATTTCTTGAGTTGCTGCTTTCATTTGATTGGATGAAATTATGATTATGTTCTCAGTTTCCTAAATCAAGAGTTTGTGAATATCGGTGATTGTTATGGAGATCGTCATTAGTGTTACGATTGAAACATTGTAACTTAAAGTGTTGGTAAATTTGATAAACATTGAATGAATAGAATAAGGAACAATTTTCATCGCGTGTAATATATATGTCGTAGGCAAATGGTAATTTTAGGAATAGCTTTAGCTATTATTTCATAATAATACCCTTGCGAGTTGTTGAGTGCGACCAGTACCTTACGACTAATACCCATCGGGGGACAGAATATTTTGTCGGATAGACTAGGAGTATATATATTAATACTAATAATAATAATAATAATAATATTAATATTAATAATAATAATAATAAAACTTAGAAAATAATAATATTTTTTTAAAATAATAATATGACCTTGAAAATGTTATTTTCCTAAAATTACCATGAAATGAAATAATAGCTAAAGCTATTTGACCAGGCAAATGGCATTTGCCTAGCCAAATGTTATTTTCCTAAAATTACCATTTGCCTACGACATACATGGCCACCAATAAATAAAAACTAAGGATAAAAGAACGTTGTAAAAAAATGTTATTATTACAAAAAATGTGATATTTAAACAAAGTTGATTTTTTTCACTATTATCTGCGCATAAATAAAATTCAAAAAATGTAATTTTTATAATTCCAACAAAATAGTCGATTATTACAATATACATATGAATAATAGTTGCATTTTATTATAACTGGAATTATATTTGAATTGTATGATCAATATAAACTACTTAAAATCATGAAACTTACCTTAAATTTAGTGTAAATAAAAAGAAACTAATAATTTTTTATTTAGTGACACGTCTAGGTACGTTACATATCTTGTTCAATGCCTTGATCGACTGAACTATGTATCTCGATCGAAAGTATTAAGAAACTTAAGTAAAAATATTACACAATAACGCATCGCGTGGCATATCATAAAGTAGTTGATTAACCAAACACGAATTTCAAGTTTGGAATCATTGTAATAGATCATTGGTGAAAAGGATAAAAGATTTTACTAATATTTAAGTTTTAGTTTTCTAATTAATTAATTTTTTAATTATAACTTTTATTAAAATTTTTATAATTTATAATTTTTTAGCTGACATGGAATACAAATCTCATTGACTATTTGCTTGACTCAGGGGCAAATATAAACCATCTCACTGATGAGGGAGTATCGGCTTTAAGTTCATGCATGTTGTTTTATTATCCACAAAATGCATTTATTGAAACTATTGCTGAGAGTGTCGTCCACTTGGTTACAACCCCTCTGAATTATAACGGTGTCAGAAGAGAACTTTCTAAGAAATCAGTTTCAAGTGATTATTCAGGTATTATTTTAAGACTTTCAGATTTGATTTTTCTAGAGATCATTTATCTTTGAAAATTAATTAAAATTAAATTAAGTCAGTTCCTAATTCTTGATTATAAGTCTTTTTCAAGTTATCTTTAATACTGACCAGGAAATTTAATGCACTATTCCAAAAACAAATCTTCATTATTAAGATGTGGACCGTTTATGTTTCTTTCCTGACTGCAGAATGATCTTCATTTGCAGTACGGTTTGTTCTACTCTTTAAATTCGTAGGATGTTTTGGACATACGTTTTTATAGTATAAAATAGTAGCAGTATAAATTTAATGTAAATGATAAAATTTTCGTTTATGCAATAACTTGTCAATTGTCCTCATTTAATTTAATACATATTTTGCAGAAAAGGTTTATCTTATTAAGAAATATACCAACTTTCAGCTATTCGCATTGAACGGGGTTGCCACGAGTGCGTGTTAATTAATTGCCAAAACAAGTGGTTAATAACATGAATTCGCTATAAAAAGCCAAAACTCTATATACCGACTTAAAAAACCATTTGTAGTTATATTTGAAGCTATACAATTCAATTCTTTTGTCATCAGATAAATTACTAAGACTAAATAAATCCAAAATTATATTTCATTAAACCTGCTTACATTTGTATATAAACAAATATTCTTGGGACATTTTTTTTATAAAGTTTAATTTCAACCAAATATCAACATACCACATTCATACTTGAATTGCTATTTTATTAAAAATTATTATATTTCAAAATTAAAATTAAAATATTCATTTTAATTTTAAACCATTTTAATTCTAATTTATTTCAAATAATTTAAGTTTCACTTTTAATTTTACAAAATTTAATCATGAAATAATTTTAATTTTAACTCCTCACATCCCTCTTTTTTAAAATGTTTGATCTTCTCAACATTTCCAACTACCGTATTCCTATTTTTATCTTTAAGTAAATAGCTCCGTTCATGTATTCTGTTTATCACTTTGTACGGCCCTTCCCATCTTGCTACGTCTTTATTTCTAATTTCTTGTTCGATCAACACCATATCTCCCATTTCGAAGTTTTTCACTGTTTTGCTTCTGTTTGGCATTAGTGTCTTATCCTCTATTCTCTTTTCCATATCCTCTCTATTTATTCCTTTATTAGTGTACCATTTCTTCTGTCGATTTTCCTTCCAAATATAATCTCTGCTGGACTTATTTCCGTTGTTTTTGAACTGTTGCATTTAAAGTAGGGCATCTAAATAACCGGACGAAAAGCACATACCGTTTTTCGGGTATTTTACGTATCAAAACCGTTTAACCGGTTAAAACCGTTCTCAAAAAACATTTTAAAAAATATACAACAAAATTCATCATAATGAACAAAATATCAAAATATAAGAAAAAGAGAAATTTACAATACTCATTACTTATACAATAAAATTCATCATAATGTCTATTATCTGATGGTATCCATATTTTACCTTGCTTAGTTAGTACCGTATTGTTTTCCACTATCAATTTACAATCTTTATTTCCTAACATACTCTTTATTTCTTGGACCTCCACATTGTCATTTTGCCACTTGTTATATCCGCCTTCTGCTGTTACTGTTAATATTCTGGTTTTAATTTTGCCGGTTTATGGATGTTCGCGTTCCATCATGCACTGTACACATGTTCCGCATGTTTTCCTGGATAGCATATCCGCGTTTGTATGGCTTGTACCTTTCCTATATTCCATTTTAATATCCAGACTGCTTAAATAGTTGATCCATGTCTGGAATTGAGCAGTTATTGGTTTCTTCGTTGTTACCATAAACATAATAGCTTTATGGCCAATAATTCTTTCCTGGTAATGCAGTATCCTTTTTCGTGGCTGTGAACCATATGCAATGACAGTTCATGTCCTTTTTCATCATTTTGCGAAAGAACTACTCCAATAGTATCGAAGCTTGCGTCTGTGTCTAATATAAATTCTTTTCTGAAATCTGAAATACCAATACTGGAGCGGTTACCAATGCTTCTATCATTTCCCCGAAAGCCTTTTCACACATCTCTGTCCATCTTATTTTCTCATTGTTTTGTCCGCATATGCTTTCTAGTGCTCTTGCCTTCTTTGCATAGTCTTTTATGAACCGTCGATAATAGTTACTGATACCCAAAAAGCTCCTCAGATTCTTTACACATTTTGGCTTTTGAAATGATTGTATTGCTTCTATCTTAGTATGATCTGTTTGTATGCCGTCTTTATTTATTATGTGTCCCAGAAACTTCACTTCTTTCCTAAATATTTGACATTTTTTGGGGTTCAATGTTAGTCCTGCTGTTAATTATTATATATTTCACATAATTTAAGTTTCACTTTTAATTTTACAAAATTTAATCATGAAATAATTTTAATTTAACATTTCAATTTTAACTCCTTACAATAGTTGTTGCATTGAATGTTCAAAATGAATGACAATGCTTCTCATTACATTTTTATTGTATTTTATTTCTTTTCTCAGCATTACTATTTGTATTCTTTTCACCAACCGGTGAGCTTTCTCGTCATAATCAACATTTGTATTAGATGACAATATTTTTAAAGCAAATTAATCAAAATATTCATTGGGACAAATAACCTTCTATTCTATTCAATTTCTTTTTTTACAGAAATATTTTTAAACCTTAAAAACTAAACAAATATTCTCATAAAACATACCAACTTCTTTTAACTTCATTTTCTTTCCTACTATAGATTAATATTTTGTCTTAAATTAAACATTTGAAAAAGGCTTTGCCAAAAATTTGAGCTAAATATAAAAGATTGTGTTTGGTTGAAAGTCGAAAAGAAACGAAAATATATGACTTTGAAAAAGATAAAAATGATAATCTTGTTTCAACTATTATCTCCAGAAACTAGTCTCAACTGCAGCCTTAAATAACTGTCAACAATTTATGTTTCTTCAAATCGCTCGACAATCAAGTCAAAAGACCAAATCATAAGAACTTTGGCGAATTATGGATGGTCAATACTTAATGTCATTTGTTAAATTAGGAAGGAAATCCACTGTTTTCATCAGAGTTCTGTGATGTGCAATAAGTTGTCAAAGGAAGGTTCAACACTCTTAATTACAAACTTCCATTTTTTATATTATCTTGTAGTATATTTTTACTACATATTAATAAAATAAATCGGGTTTTTGTGGACTGTCTAGTCTTTCTGTAATAATCATTCTCATAATTGTTTCAAATATATTTAATTTATTATGTAATAACTATTTTAAAAATTATACTTATCCTAACTTTATCTATGCATTTTCCCTTGAAAGACATCTCTTACCTCTTTAGTTAAGAACCCATATTTTAAGTGAATGTAATTTTTATTTCAAAAGTTTAAAATATTCTAACAGGTACAGAACAACAGAAAAATCTGAAATCAGAGAAAAGTCAGGAAATTATCGATGATGTCAACAATGAAAATTGGAATTTGTATCAAACTGACGTAATCAATTCTATGAATAAGGAGTATGTTTATGTTTTTAATTTTACAAATACAATAAACAATACTTTATAAAACATTTATCTAAACACCGTACACGTAGCCATATACCAGGTTCATTGTGCTCTATAACTGCTCTGCCTTCATACGCATTTCACAACTTGTAGCGCCTAATGCTCTATAACGCGGAAATTATGTAATTATTTATTAAGATATATTAAAAGATGTATTGAGAAATTTTATGAACAATCGAATTTGGAAGAGATTGAGAACACTTTGAATGTTAATTTTTCCATAATCAGTTTCTCCTTCTCCGACCAATATAGCATGTTTTATCAACACATTGCAGTTTCAAAATTCTTATTGTCATTAAACGTTTTAGCTTGTTGTTGTCTCGATTTACTTTTAACGTATATCATTTTTTATCAGGTAATATATATAGTCTCTTGTAATATCTACAAATCAAATATGAATTTTCAATAGCCAGACTTTGAAGTAGGTGTAGTGCCTCTGACTTTCAAATTAATTGATATATTAATTTAGTAGTTAAATTGCCAAATACATTAATAAATTAATTAAATTAAAATACATTGTTTTAATATTCATATATATATATACTTTTCTTTTGAACATCTACAACTTTTTAATTCAAAAAATGTGCTCAAAACTCTGGAATTGGAACAATTAGTGGATTAACGAACTGTCTCACCTCTACATCGAATTTACATTATACATGATAAATTTTGTAACGCTACTGCTGATACTTCTACTCGTCGTTGGATAATAGAACATCCAGTCAATGGATATGTCAAGAACAAATCAATAATTACGCTCGGATAATGCAGACTGCACCGTCCCAATTAAATATCCAAACAACCCGAAAATAGGAGAGTCGTATTTAATGAAATGTATTGTGAAGCAAAATGCTTAAAACGCCAAATACGCTTTGTACAAAGATGTGAAATTTCATAATCAAATAGAAATGGAAACGTCTGAGCTGTTCGAATCTACTCGATTTATTTATTGAGAAATTGATAAAACTAATAATTATCAATATATATTTGACCAATTAATCTTATATCCTACATTAGGATTCATGCGATGATCATTCAACTTTTATCTGATTTTTACAAAACAGTATAGCAGCTTTTAGAATATAAGTTATTCCATTTGAGAAAGAAAAACATATTTCGTGTGTTGTCAAATTAATAAAAATATCAATTTAATAATTAACTCTTTCAATACGAATTTTTTATTTTAATAATTCATGTAATATTTATAACACAAAATATTAATCGCTAATTTAGTTTGACGGGAAAAACAAATATTTAAATAAATGATATAAGTCCCTATTTTATTTTTGGAAATAAAATAACTCATAAAAACTATTACTGCACACTAAATAAGTAAAATAAAATTATAAATAGCTTACTTGGCAATTCTGAGCACAGCACATATAAAAATATAGTTAATAATAAGCGTGACACGTGTCTATTGTTTGTTAGTAACAACTAGACTGACAAAATTTTATAGAAAGACAAAAAGCAGACAGCAAACAGCAGCAAAGCAGACTTGTTTGGACTTGTTTACGAGCCTATGACATTACAATACTAAAATCTCAGATCCCAATGCATTTGTAAGCATTTAAATTATTTAAATAATTATTAGAAATTCTCTGGGACAATATGTCCCTACAGTATTGAAATGGTTAAACTTAAAATATATTATTAAATTAATTAAATTAAAATTAATTTAATTATAACTAAATCAAATTAAAATTATTGTTTAAATAATCTTTTCTTTCAAAAATAACAAACGATACAAAACAATTCATGAATCATTCGACATCTCAAGCGTTAACTCTCATCAGAACCAATAAAGAAAATAGCTGTTATCTCTCTGTTAATGAGCTTGATCATCAAAACTTATTCAACCCAAGAAATTTTCCTTAAAATACTAATTCTCAATTCTAGCGATTCTCCTGATAAAGGAGTTAATTAACAAAGTTATTCCCGAATAAAATTCCAATACTTTCGCATCGTACGATACTGGAGTCTACATGCCCAAATGCAAATTCATCAACAATTTCAGTACAATCGCCAGATCAAGTGCCCATGCTTTCGTTGAAACATTGACTGCTGGAACAAATATTTCCATGGTCGCTTTTAATGACGTTTACAATAAAATCTTTTTATTCAAATTAGTTTCATGTCCCTACATCGGGTTCTTCAGTTAATTTTATTGGTTATATTAAAAGTCTTTTAAAATTAATTCATTTATTTTGATTACATAACTTGCTTATTAAATTATTTCAATTAAAACATGCGCTATCATAAGCATTAACAAAGTAAGGTATAGTACAAATACGTGACCACTTTTTGATTAACCAATTTAAATTTAAAAAAGTATTATTATAATAAAGTAAAATCAAATCAAATAGAAATTATTTATTGTTTTAATTTAGTTTAACATATATGCTCAGTTATTTACTGTCATCCTCACAGTGTAGAAATTTTTAATGACATAATTATATAAATTTTTCTAATAATTTTTCCTTCTAGCGATCTCAGTATTGCTCCTCTATCGGAAACCGTTAGTAAAAGAGTCGAAAATAAGCTTCGTGATGACAATTCTTACAATTTTGAGTCATTCCAAAACTGTGTTGATCTCCCAGTAAAAATTAGTGATAACCTTCTAGATAAAGCAGCTGCCATTTTGAGCGTAAACAATATGATAATTAACCGCCAACCGAGACCAACTAGTTGTTATCAGAAAATTACAGAGAATGAAGGAATTGCTCGATTTAAGGCTTTACAAATTGCACGGTTAAAAATTATATTTTGTTTTAATTTGTGATTTTCATTTATTTAAATGATTATAAATTTAAATAATTATTACTAATTTATAAAATTGTAAGTTACGGAGACCTTTATTTTCATAAATGAGGTAATTAGTTTGTCTTTTCTTCACCTTTCGACTTAGTTTTTCTTAACCTTTTTTATTTGAAAGTTCGTTTCTATTCGATAGAATTCTTACATTACTATTTTTGTGCTTTCTTAAATTAAGATTAAGTTGGGATTTTTGCATAAATTTTATTGTGCATCCGTAATCTTAAATAATAAATTAGTAATTACACAAGCTCGGCTACTTAAAGAGTTTTACAAATGTGTAATGTGAATGTAATTGTTAAGATGGAATATAGTTGTTTTAATTGTTGACACTATGAAGGAATTTAAATATCTTTATTACAAACTCAAATTTATTCTGTAAAAAATGTACTTTCAAAATAGAAAATGAGGAGTACTCTTCTAATTTTGTTATCATTCAAAAAAGCTTTACTACATTTCTAGAGTTTGATTCAGTATAGGACATGCTTTGAAACGGAGCTCATTTTGTGATTCAGAAATAATTTGTTAAAAATTGTTTTTATTTGAAAAATATTTATATTTATAACTTAAGGATGATGGTGAGAATCTTTATTTCTAAAATATACTTTTCATATTATTTCTGGATTTTTATTTGTTAGCAAAGTTTGTCTAAAATTTTTCTTTTTTAACGTAAATCGAAAAATTATGTTTCCTAATGTGTAGTGAGAGAAATTTAATTTATAATATATTTTATAAAATTATAAGTATAACACCTAAAATGTTTAAATAATCAACACAAAGTCAATGCTGAAACAAGTCATATTTAATACATCAACGTTTATACATAGTTCTTTAACAACTTCTTAAATGTCTTCAGAGATAAATATGTCTAATAAAAATTATTTGTAATAAAATTGAATACAAATATGCAAATATATATATTAAAAAGAGGGATCATGTAAATAATATCCCCCCAGAAAAATTGTTGTAAATAATATCCCCCCAGAAAAATAATAATACTTTTTTAAAATAAAATAATTAAAAAATAAATTTATTCTTTATCAGAGAGATTATTCCGAAGTAAGGATTAATAGAAATATGATCTCTCCACATAAATTCGCACAAGTATTTTTTCAGATCGTTTTTTGAAATGCCTTTCATTTTTTTGATTCGATACTTCTGCTTGTTCCAATATGACTCAATGTTTTGAGTATGATACAAATTGGAACGATTAATGAATTCTACAGAATGGTTTACTGTTAAATGTTCAAATCCTAGTGAAGAAGATATGGAATTGTATGCTCTCCATTCATCTGAATGAATGATAGTTCCGGGAGGCATATTGAGCTAATAATAGGCAATAAGGTATTGGCAGATCTATCATCCACTATTTGCATGTACCCTTTCGAGGGTATAGAACTCGTATCTACAATTCCAAATACCCATACCTGTTCTTGTGGAGCTCGACCCCTGTGAGCTTTAACCTTATGAACGAATAAAGATTCATCTATTTGACAAACTATTCCGTTTCCTCCTAATATTATTGGATTAGCATCTAAATAAGTGCTAATTATTTCGCGTAATTCACGTGTAATCTTTATAATTGAAGGTTTAGATATTCCAGTAATATTAACAATATTCTTGATTGAAAGTTCATTTGCCCAATAATAAACTATTCTCATTATGCTAGCCACTGACAATTTAGAATTATAGAAAAAAAGAACCTTCTCTGATGCTTTTATTGGTTTTGTATTTTGAGCATGGTTTATTCTGGCATTTCCAGACAAAACCATCGATCGTCTGATACCTTGTGAGCACCATATTGACACAACAATAGTCACAAGGCATTTTACTAGCTATTAGCCTCTTTAGTTGTGCATAATGAATCAATTCAATCGAGCTCATTTGAAATAATGGCTGTATTTCTTCATCATAAGAAATCATTAAGGAAATCATTAAATATATAGATTATTTTTATTTATTATATAAAAATTTTATTAGAAAGAATATCCCCCCAGGGGGATATTCTTTACCTGATCCAAAAAGAGAGATTGAAGACTTTAAATCACTAATATATCGATGTTTTTTGATACTCACGAGTTTGTGGCACTACCTTTTTCAAGTGAAATTCATTTAAAAAAGAAAGAAAAAAAAGGCAGTGCCCAAAATTCGTGAGTATCAAAAAACATTGATATATTACTGGTTTATAGTCTTCAAACTTTCTTTTTAATAAATTCAATGGAAAAAATAATCTGTGGTGAAATTGGAAAAAAAGTTCTTATAATAACATATCGTCGCCAAGTACCATTTATGTCAATGGAAAGAATGAAACTTTACGTACTAAAACTGTTGTGCTAGAAATGACGGATCAAGGTCAAAATCCACCCCCGGTTTGTGAACAAGTTCGAAATCCCCCCCGTAAAAATATTAATAAAATATACAAAAAAAATAAAAAATAATAATAATAATAATAATAATAATAATAGTAATAATACCCTTGCGACATGTTGAATATGACCAGTACCCTTGTGAGCATTACCCATAGGGGGACAAAATATTTTGTCGGATAGACTCGGAGTATATAGATTAATACTAATAATAATAATAATTTTATTAATTTATTATTCATTTATTATTTAATTGTTATTTATTTAATATTAATAATATTTATTTAAACAAGGTCAAAATCCCCCCCCGTAGGGGGGGGGGGGGGATNGAATTTCAAAGATCGAAAGGGATAAGATATGTAAAGGGTTACTGAATTTACTTTTGTTCACAACTCAAGGAAAATTAGAATCAAAGGTTTTATTAGAAAATGAAACGAAGCCTAAGACTTAAATTTCAATGATATATTTTGATAATTTTGGGTTTTTAAAATTTAAATGAATATTTCAATAATGAATACACCAATGCTAAAATTTTCGTTAATCGCTTCTAGAAAAAGCTCTATATAAACTGAACAAGCAATTTTTATACACTTTTATACAAAAAGGAATTGTATTGTTTCCATAACAGGTTAAAATACTATCACTGCTTTTTTAGCAACTTTAGGATCGTAAATTTTGCATAAGGTGATTTGTTCCAAATTAATGGTGCAATAATCACTTTTATCACTGGAAGCGATAGCGTCAAAATTTTGGTTCTCTGTTGACCTTTTCACTTTAACAATCTAATCAGTGATTATGCTTTTCTATGATGATTTTACTAATTTTTTATACAAGTTGCTATTCTCATACATACAATTATTCAGATCACATTGAAATTTGAAGGTTCTTTCAGGATTTGTCATTAAGATTTTCTAATTTCTTGCAAATTATATTTCCAATGAGAGCCACAGGTTTTTTTCACTTCACTACCGTTTTCCGGATTTTTGTCTTATCCTAATAATATTATCGTCACTTAAGGCATTATTTACACAAGTGATGTTATTCTACGTGATACGGTGCATGCAAAATAGACTTATTACCGTACATTGTATACAACTCATTATTGATACATGCTACTCACTTTGCTAACGTTGGAACCCATAATTTGCTAAGAAAATATGAAATCTATTATAAAGCATCGCATAAAAGAGACCTTACTCTATATTACACAAACCTGCAAATAAATTGAAAACAATAAGAAAAAAAAACTTCAAAAAACTTTATCCATAAGACTTGTTACTTTTTGGTAACGAAAGTATGCAAAGTCAGAATAGATAGAAACGTCACCCAATGCGAAACAATCGAAACGTAAACTAAAATTTTATAATAAAATTTCTACAAACGCAAACCGGATCGACGCAAATCAGGGTTTTGATAATAGGTATTTATTATCCGCAAATTAATTATTTTACACTATTCTTCGAGAATAAATCTTTATTTATATTTTTTGCTTTTTTCAGATACTAGATTTAGAACATCTTTATGTATTTGTTTGATAAAGTTTTAGTAAATTTTTGTAAGTTATTTATCACCTTAAATTCTGCATGTTCGTCAATAATGCGTTCGCTCTCGTATATATATTCATAATAATCGTAATCACTCGAATGATGGAAATTTTTATTTCAACACAAATGCATGGCTAATATGGATAAATTATATTTTTCTATTTGAATTTATGTTTTTATTTTAGATGTAATCAAATTCTAGAAGTTATTAAGTTGCTCCTTAGAAGAGGTGCTGATCCAAATATATGTCAAGTTCCATTTTCAGCTTTGTTTTTCGCAGTCAAATCTGGAGACATAGAGATGACCAAGTTGTTGATTAATAAAGGAGCCGATGTAAATGCGTGTTTAAGACAAGAGGTCTCAATTATTTGAGTCTTTGATATGAAATAAATCTATTCTTGTTTAGAATGGATCATTAACATTACTCCATGTATCTTCATGCCTTCCGAGTAATGTTGGAGTGATTATAACCGAGCTTCTTTTGAACTCAGGTGCAAATCCTAATGCCCGAGCTTTAGAAGATGAGAGTTTTCTTGATAAAACCTTGGTAAATAGTTTGTATAATACATAAAATAAAACAAAGGCGATGTAATTTTGATAGAAATGTAGGCTGGTCGTGTCCATAAGTTATTGTGTGACATAAATATTTTCGATAAAGGGCTTTTACTTAAGATTATAACAACTTTTTACAATTTTCATCTCTGATTTCTTTTCAATTGGCATTGTATTTATTAGAAAATTTTTACTTAAGGTTGATAAAATATAAGTTTAATGATGAATCGAAAAAATAATATCGTGTAGTTTACTTACAATTGGATGAAAATAATTTATAATAATTAAGAACTGTATATATAGCGAAATTCTATGGACCATGAAGTAAAAACCGACAGTAATCCCCTGGATTATTTCACTAATATCCAATAAGCTTGCAACAGATTTTTAAAAATATCTATCTTTTTATCTCTATATCAACTTTTTAAC
The DNA here is from genome assembly GCA_959609185.1 of Schmidtea polychroa. Classification (NCBI taxonomy): domain Eukaryota; kingdom Metazoa; phylum Platyhelminthes; order Tricladida; family Dugesiidae; genus Schmidtea; species Schmidtea polychroa. Next base: position 29,616 of record CAUHTR010002884.1, read on the forward strand.
ATAAATGTCGTTTAGATAATTCGTTTTATCTTTCAAACTGAATTTAAATTCTTTTAAAATTTTAAACATTCTTAATAATAGATATTCAAAAAATTATTATTATTATTATTATTATTATTATTATTATTATTATTAATAACCAAAAAATTTTAAATTTTGTTATATTACGTGAAATTTCTTGTTTATAATTGTTGTTGAAGTTTATAATAAAATAATAGTTAAAAGCAATTTTACCTAAAATCATTTTCCTAGATAATTATAAATTTAGACTTATTTAAATTTCTTTGTTGTTAGTTTATTTCTCGATTACTGTATTTTTTTAAAATAATAATTATAATAATTATTTTATTATGAAAAGTTTATTGGACAGTTTCTTCCTTGATTTGATTTTGCCAAATGTTTCATTGATAATATTTTTGTTTTAATCAAAATAGTTTTATTCCATTTTAAATAATAAAACAATATTTCCTAAAGTTAGCACCATTTCTTTAAATTCCATGAAAATATAACAACTGGATATAAAAGTTTACTTTTTACCTTTATGTTTTTCTATAAAAAATTTTATAATAATAATAATAATAATAATAATAATAATAATAATAATAATAATAATAATAATAATGATAATAATAATAATAATAATAATAATAATAATAATAATAATAATAATAATAATAATAATAATAATAATAATAATAATAATAATAATAATAATAATAGTAATAATAAATTATCGCATTAATAATAGATAGATGAGTGGAGCAAAGACGTGTTATCTTTGGAACAAGTTTCTCTAACTGGAGGAAAAACTCCTTTACATCTCGTATGTTCAAGATTCGATGATTTTAAGGTATATTTATATTGTATGTGATCTTACCTTGAATAAATTCAGACTTCCCATAGTATTGCAAAGCTATTATTGAAATATGGCGCTGATCCTAATTTCCTATGTAATGGGCATACTCCCTTGACATTAGCAATCGCCACAGGAAACGATTTCGTTAGTAGATATCATTTATGTGAATATTGTCAATTTATATCTATTTTCTTTAAATCTTATTTCTATTAAATTTTGCAATCATATATTTATTTAATTGTTTTATAAACTAGTTAATTTTTTATAATGAAGTTTGACATAATGATAACCAACAAAATGACTGTTTCAACAGGTTCATTTCCCAAGGTGATTATCCTGAATTTTCACTGTCAATCATGGATTTGTGAAACTAAAACGTCAGCTGGCATCAAAAAAATAATCTTAAAATCAACTTCCTATATACGTAAATATTAAATATACCAGATGGTTATCTAAAAATGATAAATTAATGAAAATGGTATGGATTGGTCAACGAAAAATATATAAAATGGGAAACAAATATTGATTAATGCAAAAAGAGTGGCGGGTTATGATTTATTAATGTCGGTTATCAATGACTCCTCGTGTTCTTTTCCTAACAAATAACTAAAACCGAACACAGAGCAACTTTCTTCCAACTTTACCATAATTACCATAATTACCATAGTCACTTGATTTGCACCTCTGTTTTGTAGATATTTGTTATATATTTGTTAGATAGGTTGCCCAAGGGGTAATGATTTTTTCCGATACAATAATTTATAATTTTCTTTAGCTTTACTTGAATTTTCTCTTTAGTTTCTCTTGAATTTTTCTAAACGCCTTCTGATATTGTTTTCTTCTCTTTTCAGCATTTCCTTTTATACTTTTCTGAAAGGCGTTTATATAATATTGACTAAACATTATTTTAATTCTTTTGTGGATTATCGGTATTTGTCTAACACATCGGGTAAACATTATTTTCAATCTTCTGTGGAATTATTGGAATCATACCAATTCGAACTTCTAATTGGCGTTCTATCGAGTTCGTTTTACCTTCCTTTGATGATTGCTTAAGTGCGCTCCGGGTTTTCCTTATTGTTCGGGGTTCCCATTATTTCGGCCTTTTAATTATCGATTAATTAATTTTTAATTAGTTTGTTATTTCATTATCTAGGGACCCCTCACTAAATTGTTATTGTCGTTTTTGGATTCGTCTATGATTTAGCGTTCAACCATACCCATTTCCTCCGATCAATATTCATTTTCATATTTATAATTTTTTAATTAATTTTTGCACTTTTGTTATTTTGGTGTTTTTATTGATTTTTATTATGCTTCTCTTTTATTTTGTGCCTCTAATTATTTAAAATGAAAGTTTGGGGAAAAGGTATCCGCTGATTAATTAGTATAAATTGAAGAAAAATAGCACAAAATTTACAAATTTTTAGAAGGTTTGAATAAATAAAATAGGTTATTATTATTATTCTTAAATTTCATGTAAATGGAATATATGGATGAAATGCGCTTGTTATCAAGGAATTTCAATCAAAATAGGTAAGTAATAAAAAGCACTATAAAATGGATGCAGATCACAACGTGGACGATAACAAATACAGAACTAGAAGAAGTAATTTGTGAAGATTTTAAGTATTTTCTGAAGAGATATTTGAGAAGATTTGAGACAACTATTTGGACAAGTTGTTGAAAAGAGAATTTAGAAGTGGGCAAATTGCAATTATACGTATCGAGAAATCGAATCAAGTGGTTGTTAAAGAAAAGTAATTGAAATTTTTCTTGCAAAATTTCTAGGGAAAACTAAACAACATTAAACAATCGATATTAACTAGTAAAATGAGTACAAAGCCAAACGCGTTGAGAACTCATTTTGTATGGGTGGCGTCGACGAAAATACAGAGCGAGTTAACTCGCTTATAAGGGTTAAATAATACTTATAAAATTCGAATTTATTGAAAATTGACAGTCAGATTTTAAAGTAAATTTTAATTTAAATACTACATTTTAATGTATATTTTTGAATTTTCTAATAATTTCTTTTTTAATATTGAATGTTTCTTGCAAAAAAACGTTCTAATATTTGTTCTTGGGCGAGATCAACATAAACGTTATTATTGGTTTTGTTAAGTTTAATAAAGAAATTTCATCAATGACTTTCAAAATCTTCGTCTTGAAGAATGCGACATGCGTATGAACGTTCATGCAACAGTAATTATGTATATAGATTTAATGTTGGCTACATTTTGAAATGCAGTTGTAAAAATAACGAAACGAAAATCATATTTGTAAAACTAAAATATAAAAACAATTAAATGTTAATTTAAGCTTTTTGCTGCGAATAATATATTTAATGAATTGATAAATTAATAATAAACCTTTTTTCTGAAGAATTTAAAATTCTAAAAGAAAATATTTCTTTATTAAATTAAATATCCTTTAAAATTCAAAAAGACTCATTCAGAAAAAAATTTTAAATTTTTAAAGTTTCTATAATTAGCTCATAGAAACTATCTTAAAATATTTATAAAATATAGTTTCCAATAACTATTTATATATGCAATTTAAATATTTTAAAAATGTTTTTATTTTGATTTTTAAATCCTAATGATCTTCTAAAATTATATTTTATTTATATTATTTATAATTATTGTTTAAATTTTTATTTTAAAATTTTTATAAAAGCTATTCTCAAGGTCAAAAACAACAAATCAAATTGATGATTTCATTGATCTCTTCTTTAGTGTTGATTGTTGGCCGTCTGATTATTATAAGAATTGGTTCCTTAAATCTGAAATTTTTTTTCATTTTATACTAAGACTAAAATAAAAATAAAATAAATTTTAAAAAAGTTGAAAGTATTTGCGTTATATCCGTTAAATGATACAAATTACAATGCAACAATTTAGATACATTTTGAAAATAATAATAAATCTAATAATTCTGGAACACATACAACTTATACTTAACAGAGAAAAACTGTTTACACAACAAATACTAAGTAACTGCTTAAAGAAACAAGTTTGGCATTTTATCAAAATTCTAACAAATTAAATTTTCTTATACATAGGTTGTTATATTATATATTTTTCAAAATTTATTATATCATTTAAACTTTTTTAATTCAAAATTTTTAAATATAAGTTCTTAAAAATTTTCAGCCTTTACTTTCTAAATGTTTTTAAATTTATTTTCAATTTATTCATATTTATTTTTTTCATTAATTACTCCTCAAATGTCAAATAATAATTTAGGGAGAAGTTAACTTAGTGCAAATGTAACTGAATAATGCTGATTATGGATGTCAGATTTCTGACATTACAGTCGATTTTATAAAAACAGAGATTTAATTTTGACGTTTAACATTTATTAAAATGGCAATTAGATTAAAATTGAATTTATAACATTATTCTTTTCAATTTTGAAGTTTTTAAGGTTGTTGGATCAGAAATACAAAAACATTATACAAATGTGATAAATTATTTTTTAAACTTTCAATTATATTCTCATATTTTTTATCATTTAAATATTTTTTTGCATTTTTTGCCATGTAATTTTTTATTTTTATATTTCTTTCCTTTAAAATTCTTTTTTTTTTTTATTTTTTCCCTTTTTAAAATTTTTTTACTTTTCCTTTTGCTTTTCATTTTTATTTTATTATTCTTTTATTTTTTTCCTTTTTTATAAACTTTAAGGTTTTTCTCTCTTTATGAAATTATTAAATCGATGTTAGTAAAAATTAAATAATTCTTATTTGAACTTTGAGCATAACCACACTTTTATATTAGTTTTTATTTATTTTATTGCTTGCTTGTAAACAATAAATTGATAAATTAAATTTAAAAAGCTTTCGACCAGTGCTAGTCTTTTCTTTTACCTATGGTAATTAAAAAAGAATAAATTAAAAAAAACCTCAATTATTTAGAATGAAAATATTAAATATTAGTTCGATTTTATCACTTAATAGGAATTAAAAAGTTTCCTTTTTGAAGTGTATCGGATGTACCAGTGATGTATTAAGTTAACTCAGAGCCTCTGTATAATAATATGGAATTTAATATTATTAGATATAATAATGTTTAAAAAATTAAATTAATCAGAATTCTCTAATTTATTGCTGCTAATTTATTTAAAATAAATATACAAAAAGCATAAAAAATTAGGAATTTTATACCATCCAATAATAACTTGACAAAATAAATTAGAAAAGCTTCCAATCTATGATTGTTCACAAAAATGCTTTTTTGAACATCTGTTCCTCAAAAATTAAAACGAAGACTGATATTTCATTTTCGAGAATTAGATCAAAACGAGCAATTATTAATCGGATGAATATTATGGATGCTATTCAGCAATACCATACTGCATGTCTTTAAACTGTGATCCACTAATTTTACTCAAATACCACTTTGTGTTGTCCCCCACGCATCAGTCTGACGCCTTTTGACGGGGACTCCCTCTTTTATCTCTTTTATCTTTGCAAAAGTCCATCTGCGAATACACACAAATACCCATTACAAAATTGCAAAAGTTTGATATACTGGTTATTTAATCTTCTTCAGGCTCTGAAATTGCTTGCACTGAACGAGATGATATTAATTATTTTAGTGGTCTTTTAAATCTTACCCAAGTTTCATTAGATAATGTTGAAGATAGAAAATATTTTCATATATTTTTAAGATAGATTTGTATTTTTAAAATACCTCCATTTGCTTTTTTCAATAAATTATCATATTTTTTATTTCAATGTAATATTTTTAGATTGTTGACGAAATTTTAAATTGCAAGAGACTGTTGATTAATCTCTCCTTGACTCATGGATTGGGAAATGCACTGTGCGTTGCTGCCAGCACTTCATTTGAACATTCACGGAATATTGATTCTAGAGTCCTATTGGTTAAAAAATTGATTTCAGCCGGTGCTGATATTTTGTCACCGGTGCCCATAGGTATTAAGCGAACTCAAGGTGAAATTATTCCCCTCATGTCTTAGATGTTATTGGTTTATAGGAATTGTTGTCGATTACGTTTATTATATCTTCAATCTCGATCAAAGGGTTGCTCATTTACCCTATCATGCTTTAACATCCGTTGAAAGAGACTTGTTTAACAATCGTAAAACAATGCTCAATAATGTTGGAATGTTTACAAGAGAAAGAGCAGTTGATAAAGAAAAAAGTCGGTTGGAGACATTGAAGCTGGAAGGCAGAGAAGGTTATCAAAATTATTGTAATTAATTTGCATATTATTCCTGAAGCATTTTTAAGTAGATACACCCATTAATATTCGACCGATGCGAAAAGTTTTAAACACTTATATTTAAACGAGCATTAATTTTTTTTAAATGAGAATTAAAGAAATTTAGATAAATTTAATTAGTTAATTTTAATTAAAGAAATGAGCATTATTTTTTCAAATTAAAAATACAAATTCAAAGTTTTAAATGGCTCAATCACAACGCGTACATTATTCAAGTGATACAGAAGAAGATATAGACAACACCCAAAACAACATAGCTTCTAATACAAAACGCTCAAAACAAACTCGAAGAAAGTGGATACCTTTGCAGACCTACGAGAAGAAGGAACAAGCTTTAGAAAAAATAGAGTGATGAAATCTGGAGCATTTCAATGATAAATATTACATGTGAAAACAAGAGAATATACTACAGGTGCAATCAAGTCAAAAGACGTTCGAAACAATGTCCAGCCACTATTCATTTGCTATATCTCAGTGACAATGAAATTGTAACTATGTTTATTATAAATGATGAACATCAACATGAACAACTACAAACAACAGGCATTAAAGAAGAGACAAAGAAAAAAATTAGCGAATTATTCAAACTGAAATTCAAACCAAGGTGAGTCTTAGAACTTCTTGCCGGAAAGTCATTACAAGTTCCAACGAAACAGCAACTATCATTTTTTTGTCGCAGTTAAAAAGTAAAGAATATGGAACACCCAGTATAAGTTTGGGTGAATTAGAAGCTTAGTTCAAAAAATATTGGAACCAAGCGCAAGAAAGGAAGACCTTAGAAAGCTAAAACAGCTTTTTAAGACTATTACAATGACACTTTTCTAAATAATATTCTGTGATTTTTCAATTTTAAAATAATATTAAATAATGGTCCTTTTTGTCTAATGTTTTTTCTTAAATTGATTAATGTATTTGTTCATTTAAATTAATCTAACTTTTTAAATAAATTAATGCTCAAAATAATTTCTATAATGTTATTATATTAATGCTCATTCAATATATTATTAATGCTCAATTAAATACTAGCCAGTTTTAAATATTCGACTTGAGTTGGTATTCGAATAAAACATCTCTCAAATATCGAATCATTGTGAATATCCTAGAAAATAAAAAAAGAACTATTGGCGTTCCATATTGATAAATTTTTCTGTTGGCATGATTTCGGTTGACATTGGTCAAAACGCCAAATAATTTTTATCCGCCTAATTATTCACATGAGTACCGCCTTGTAATCATAGTGGTAATGGGCAATGTAGTTAAGAACCAATAGCAGATAAGCTATTATTTATAATTATTTATAGATGAGCTCCATTACTAAAACTACTCGTTAATCCTTCTTTTAACGGGTTCTTGATTACCAATAAATGGATTTACATCTGTCCAATTTATTGCGTTGACCTACCTACATCTCAAAGAGTATTCAGTAAAGACATTACATCTCTTCTTAACAACTCGAAGGGTTCTGCTGTTTTTCTTGCATTTATTTAATTGGTAGAATAACCTTAACAAAATGACCACTCAGAGTTCCGAGTTATTGTCTAATCATTATATGTCATTTATACTTTTATTCAGTTATTTAAATGTTTTTTATTGTTATTTTATTTTTAATAGAAAGTAGTCCAAGTCCTGATTTTATTTATACCGGTTCTGGTGTTGATGCTTTTAGTGCCATATCTAAAGCTTCAAAACATCTTACAAATCTCGAAACCCAAATGCAAGGAGCAGAATTATTGGCAAGGTGAAACATTTTCGTTAATATACTAAATTGAATATTAAAATTTATTAATAATTTAAAGAAAAAATTTAGATTCTTTTAATTGGTCTAACAAAGCAATTTTATTTCGTGCTCCTAAAATTCTATTAAAATTAATTGAGGAGAAAAGACTCACCCAAAATAAATTTCAAAGGTTTGACAATAACATTCAAATTAGAGCTATTTTATAACTTAGCATCATTTATAATATTCATACCATTATTATACCAAAAATAATGCGCTGTATTTCTATGAAATAACTGTAGAATAATTATTGTTACACGTTTTAGAAAGCCTGCTTTTAAATATTGTTATGAATGTGGTCGTTCCATCAATGTCAAATTAACAGCGTGCACCAGGTGTAAAGAAGTATATTTTTGCAGCAAACTATGCAAAACAAAAGCATGGACTTCACGACATAAATCAGAATGTTTACGAGTTGGAGGCAATTCATTTTTGACTAATTAATCGATGTAAAATTTACACCAGGTAGAGTATCCAGTTCTGGTAGCGATCGTAAAGCCCATAGAAATGTTGACAGCCCGACTCCTGCTACCGTGGTTCAAGATCCAAATATTATACAAGACCAAATGAAATCTCCTAATTTAAAAATAATTAAAAGGGATCCTTCTCAACTGAAAGAAGTATTTACAAGCTCAATTTAGTTTAATTTTTATTCAATAAATTTCAGAAAATGAATAACAATTCATCCGATTTTAATGCTACAAATAATACGAATAATAATTATCACCCCAGGAGATTACCGCCTTTAAATTATCCAAATCATCCATCTTATTCTTACTCTTACATTATGGGACAATATGTGAAAATCGATAATTTAGGAAGAATGGTACCGTTGGATACAAATCTTATAGATAATTACAGTTTTGAATAATTATTTTTTTAATTGATATAATTAATTTTATTCTGTTGAAATTTATTATGATATTTATATTTTTCATTTAACCAATGAAATAAATTGTCATTCAAATTTTAATGAATCCGTTGTTTAAATTATATAGCACAGTGACCTTCAAAATTTTTACTTTAATTTATTATTTTTACAAATAATATAATTACCATAATTATTTTTTTAACTGTAATTTATAATTTAATAAAAGGTTAGTATTCTGAAAATATTGATTTAATCAGAAACTGTAATTGAAGCTTATTTTCCTAATTTCCGCTAAAATGGCTCGAGAAAGTAGTAATAGGAATATTTTAATTCCAATTGATTCTAGTGACCATTCTAAGCGTGCATTTGAATGGTATCAGGCAAATATCAAACAAGACGGTGATATTTTGTTTTTGGTTCACATAGTTGAACCTCAATATGCAACTTCGGCCATTTCAATTTCTGATACGATCAAATTTAAAATGGAAGATATGGCTTCAAAAATGGATTCTGCATCTAAAAAAGCGAAAGAATTGTTGCAAAAGTATATTAAATTAGCAGAGGATGATGGAATTCATACGAAAGGCATTATTAATGTCGATAATAAAGCAGGAGATGCTATCATTAAAATTGCGACTGAAAATAGAGTTAGTCTGGTTATTATTGGCAATCGAGGTATTGGAACTCTTCGTAGAACTATTCTTGGAAGTACTAGCGATTTTATATTAAATCATGCCAATGTTCCTGTTATCATTGTGCCACCACCAAAATGACGATAATTTTTCAAACATGATTGTAAGGTGCATGTATGAAATTGATTTGTTCAATAATTATTTATAAAATGCTATCTATAAACATATTGATTGAATTTATAGATTCTTTTTAGTGTAGTCATTGCGAGCCGATATTTGATTGCACAATTATTAATTTAAAATATATCTTGAGTTTGTTAATTTTTAAAGTAAATTAGAAAGTATTTTAACAATCAACAGCATTGGCTATTAATTTTCGACTGTAATTCCAAAGTATTGGTAATGATATATGCATCTACAATAACATTATTTTCATATGAGATCACATTGAATGAAATTACATTTATTATGTGGCAAATGTATATTGTATCAAATATTGAATTATATATGTACTAAAGAATTAATTTATAATCCATCTTTAGTCTTTCATTTAATATTTCCATTTATTTTTCTAACTTTAGCATCACATGTTTTGTAAAATAGTTAGATATGTTGTCAAATTTGTTGCAGTAATTTTCTGATTGATAAATTATTTCTAGTGCAAAAATTATATTACATTTAATTTTTAATTAATCTGTCGATGATTACACAGATTATTATTAATAGTTCTGTCTTGAATTGGATCTCGGTAATGAGCGCTGAAAAAGGCTATATATACTTGTGAAATATTAAGAAATATGCGAAAACTTTTGACAGAGGTTGCACAAGAGTTCCATGATATAAGGTTTGATTATTATAAAGTACGATTTTGAATTATAAATCTAACATCTGTTGCTTGAAAATGACATTGTCAATATCATTGTGTAAATACCATAAGCGATTCATAATGTCGAAAATGACAATTTTCAATATCAGCCCAACTAAAATTTATTTTTAATCTCACCAATGTCATTTCCAGACAACATATTTGTTGTATCATGAATATCAGTAACTAACGAGTTAATCACTCGTTCTATATTTTGCATTAACAATGTTTTTGGTATAGCTGATATATTGAATTAATCAAATTATACGAGTCAATTTAGCTTCTGAGATGAATCTCTCATGGGAAGTTTTTTGAAAAAAATGACTACTTTGTCAAAATTTAAGGTAATTATGAACATGGTATCAATCACATATGAATAAAAGTAAAATAATAAAAAATTCAGTTCAATTATAAATATAAATTCCGTTTAATAGAAGACGTATCGTATCGATAATAATAACACAAATCTTCGTCATGACAAACGGGACGATCTATGGGAATTCGAAGAAGAAAACGGAAGTAAAAAGAAATGAAAAATGAGAAAGATAAATCAAATAAAAGAAAACAAACAAGAAATTAAAACAAAGGTCATTGTTAATTAAGAAGTAGAAACGAAGGAGGAATTTCAAATTCCAGAAAAACAGAAATATGGGGAAATCCGTATCTTGACAGCTTGTCAAAGATAGCGGAATTGCCGGGAAAAGTCGGCCTAACAAAAAAGGAAAACTTATCTCGACATCTGTCAGAGATAAAATGGGAACAATCAGGAAAAGCTGGAGAAAGAAAAGTGGAAAACATTGATTATCTCTAGTGCCGCAAATATAACAAGCTTTATAAAGAGAAACTGGTGGACAAAAATTGAGACAACAAAGTAGACAAATCAGACGAAAATTTATTGGAAGACGATTTGTGAAGAGTAAATGGAAAATAATTGTGAAGAATAATTGCTGGAGAAGATTTGCAGAAAAGAATTAGTTGAGAAATAAACGAAAGGAAGTTATTTGAATAAAGTTGTCAGAGAAGGTCAAAGAAAACAACCAACTCAAAGTCCCAGTCGATAAACCAATCAGTAGTTAGTGATCTTTCAATCCGGTGTTGTACACGAGTGTCATTCCTCACTGAGTGTTGTAATAAGCATTGTATAGTCACCGAGCAGATTGTTGAATTGATTGTCAGTGTAAAGTGAAAATTATTTATGATTATCAATAAAGGTTTCTGTTGTCAAGTGTTATTTGTGGGTCAGTCAAAGACACGCTTGGAGACAGAATAAGAATTTTAATTTTGCAAATATTATCACCAACCAAATAACCCAACAATATAAATAAAAATATTCAAATATCACATCAATTTATTGAGATCATTAGACATTAGTTACTGGTGATTAGTGGCATGCGGTACACATCTGACATCAATTGTAGAGATATAAGAATAATAGATGAATTTAAAATATGTTTATCAACTGATATATAACAGTTTTGGAGATTTGAAATGCCATCGTTGCATTCTGAAGTAAGATTTGTTTCATTTCCACGACTGGGATAGGCAAAAGCATACTATCGGCCATAACTAAAAGTAAAATAGATGCATAGAGAATTTATTGGTTTAAAACAATGGTTTGGTATTTCTTTTTCAAACTTGAAATGCGAACTGATATTTTTATTAGGTGAATTTTGAACACCAATGACACAGAAATATATGAAGAATAAAGAGATTGATGTTGATGCAATTATACATTAGATTTTAGATTTTTAATTTTCTTTTGATAAGTTGAAAAAACAAAGTGACAAGATAATGTAAATATTTAAACAATGTAATTTTTGTTTATTACATCAATAATGTATTTGTAATTTTAATTTAAATAAATAAAAATACTTAATAAAATTAAATATGCATGTTTCAGGTACTAAGAAGGTACATTAAGAAGCACGTCGAAAAAGAAGCAAATATTTTAGATTTCCAGTATATTCGAAATTTAAAATCGACAATTCAAGTTTAAAAGGGATTGATTTTAAAAATTCAATGTTGTAGATGCATAAATTCAAGACATTGTGGAAATTTAGAAAAAAACCGATGATAATCATCTTCTCTTTATATCAACGTATTGGGCATTACTTCCTACTAAGTTTACATCTTTGAAAAATAATTCGCTTTGCCAAATTTGTTCTACTTACAAATGTCAGCAATTATTTTTACACATGAAATTTATTTTAAGTAAAATAGTTGTGATTACAACTTTTTCGAACACTGAAAATGTTTGAATCAAACGTTTCATTTACATTCAATTGAAATTATTCTGATGTCTTTTCATTTTAACTGACATTTTCAAGAGAACTGTAATACTTGTGTTATTAATGCGAAATTTTCGACGGAAAATTGAATTAATTCGTATTCGGATAACAGATAAACAAATGTTTTGAGATGTCTAGACGTAAGCAGTTAGAATTCATAAATTAGTATGCATAGATTTAGGGTCCTCGAACTGTTTAATGTATAAAATAAACATATGTGGGTGTGGGTTATACACGCTAAAATACGATAATTATTAAGAAAATATATAAATTATATAAATAATTGAAAATATATAATTGAAGATATCTAAATAATAAAATGAAATTATCTTATCCCGCCCACTTGCTCGAGATAATAGAAGGATCACCGGCGAAGTCGGGAAAATAATAAAAGAGACAAACAAAATTTATATCTTGATAACTGTAAGAGAAAATAGAGAAATTAAGAATGATCAAAGAAAATGCGTTGGAAGCAGACATTAAAAACAAAAGATTTATATGAAAATAGTATTGGATGGTAGAGTATAAAAGTGAAACACAACTTTGATTACACACAACAAAAATGGAAACGAACATGAGAAAGCAGAATTGACACGAAACGAAAAGGCAAACACAAATGGAATTGCGAACTTATCGGATAAACATTGTCTGATTGGAAAAAGCAATTTAAAGCAAATTAGTAAAGTGTTTTATCGTAAGGATTGAGTTATTTCAAGTTTAAGCAAGGAAAGAGAATAGATAGATTCTATCAATTATTTTAATCAGAAGCAGTAGTTCTTTGTTGTTGAATTCCAAGTTCTATTGAAGACGTACTATGGGTCCAAAAGGTTTCGAATAAGCACTTAATATCCACTGTTGTTGTTGTAAATTGTAATTAATTGTGTTGGTCAATAAAATTTTATATTGTTTGTAATTCGTTATTGTTGTCAGCCAAGGCACTCTTTGGAGTCAGATCAGTAATTGTAAATCTCAAATTTCAAATGTCACTGAAAATCTCAAAAGTAATATTTAGAAAAATGTAAAAAGCGTCAGTGAACTTTAAATTCAAAAAATTATTCAAAAATCTACTTTGCCAGTCCGTACCGCGGATCAAGAAACTGGGTAAAAAATTATCCTAATATAAAATTGGATAAGTTTGTACTTATATAAATTTTATAAAATATTCAAGTATTTATAAAAAGAAGAATAATTAATAAAAGTGGCTCCGGTCCCTGATGCAATAGTAAATTTGTTTACTGGTTCGCAAATTAAAAAGTTTGGGAAGCATTATGTTGGGCTTGTCAATGAAATATAAAGTTAACAATTATTGATCTGACTCCAAAGCGTGCCTCGGTTAGCAGCAGTAACGAACTCCATACATTATAAAATTTTATTGATTAACACAATTGGTTACCAATATACAACGATACCAATAATTCAATATTAGAACAATGACTTAATACTTATTGGAACCCTTCATAATAAATAAATATATATTTAATCTTTTGTCAAAATGAAAATAAATTACTTTAATTAATTAAATTAAATTTTTCAAATTATTATTATTTTCGGAATATATTTATAAATTTGGATTTATTATGTCTTTTTGTAATCGTATTTTCTGTATTCTCTGAATTGAATAATGCCGTTTAAGGTACTTTAAATTTATTATTTAAATTTTATTTTATATTTTTATTGATTCATTTGGTGTGTTCTGATCATAAAATAATCATTTATTTAATTAATAATATAAAAAATTAAAATTTTAATGAAAATTGAAAATTATTACATTTTATCAAATTGGATCAAATCTCATTTGACAAGAAACGAGAATGAAAATATTTTATTTTGTTTTTTGTTTTTAACTTCGGTTTGAAAGCATAAATAAAGATTTTTCTCTGTTCTGACACAACAAACGAGCAAAAAATTTGATAAATGTCAAAACAGGAAATGAAATCTCGAAATATTGTTAAAATTTTAAACCTATTTCTTATTTATGTATTCGGATTGATGAATTTCCTGAACTTGACTACAGATTGGTGTTTTTGGGGAGCTCTATTTTCATTAACTATTTTTTGCTGATTGCAAATATTTTGAGTAAAAATAATTTTAAATAAAAATGAAACAACAATTTAAATTAAATCAATTTATATCAATTTAAATCAATTTATACAATTACTGAAATAATTAAAATTTATAAAATATATAAATGCAATTCATTTCGAAACCGTTTTGACTCCTTAGAGCAGTGGTTCTTAACCTTGGGTCCGCGAACAGGTTCCAAGTGGTCCGCCGCACTATTTACAAAAAACTTTTATTATTTTTGTTTGAAGCTGAATAAACAGATTTATAAATAATTATTAAAAAATGTATGTTTTACAATCAATTTATTAATTTTTTAACATTTAAGGGGTCCGTCGGTGCCAATTATATATTTATGGGGTCCATAAGTTTGAAAAGGTTAAGAGCCTCTGCCTTAGAGAGTGTAGAATAGTACAAAATCGGTTTAAAGGTGAAATTATGTGAATTTCCATTTACTCACTAAAAGAATTATTTGTTTTAATGTTCTATAAATTTTATTTGTGAATTTCCATAATTATTGTTAAAAAATTGATATGGACACAATCAACAATTATGTTGAGTTTTCAATTAATTATGTCGTAATTTAACACTATTTAGTAATATTATTTCTTGTATAAAATGTATTAATTGGTTTTAAAAGTTGAAAAAGAAATTGTAATTAGTTATTGTTTATACTCTTGGAAAATTAATTATCAATAAATTAAATTTAATATTTATCTGGTTTCGAAAATCCTATTAAAAATATCAACAGAAATATATGTTATGGGAAAATAAACTTTTGATTTATAGTAGGGTTGCCAGATTTTCACCAAGGCAAACCGGAACGCCTGGCAACCCTAGTAACTATATAAAAAATTAAAATAATAAACCAAGTATAAATATAAAAATCAATAAACTCACATATTTTTAAATAATTTAATAGCTTTAAATATTGTAAATAAAAAAGTAACTTTCCCACGACGGCCACAGATTAATTTAAACAAAACCAAAACTTAACCATCTGTCATTCATAACAAAAACAAATTACCCAACAGGAAAAGTTTCATATTAAAACCCATCGAACAAGAAAGCTAATTCGAAAAATAGAAAAAGTGTGATAAATAAACGAAACTTTGGAGGCAGTTGTCTCCAAATTTTTAATTTTGTTTGCAATATTGCAATGCAAAAAAACCGGGACAATTGAGCGTCCCGAAGACCTCTTTCGGGACACCGGGACAATGATCTCAAAACCGGGACGCCTGGCAACCCTATTTATAGTCATAATGAAAATAAATGAAATTCTAAAAGTAAAATGGGCAAAGGTGAACAAAAAGATAAAGTGTTTTAATTTAATTTTATTTAAAGATAAAAATATTTTATAAATATTAACAAATTCTAGTTATTTAATAAAAATTAAAACAATCTACATAAATATATACGTAGAGATGAAAATGTTTGAATATGATTGACTATTTACTAATTAAAACAAACTAATTGTAAATAATTCTATAAGAAGCTCAGGTGAAACACTTATATCCATTTGTAAAATAGTTAATGGTCGTAATAAATGCAAAATCATTCAAGAGGCAATAAATAATTTAGTTAGGTAAAACTCATTAACGGATTTATCTGCTAAAAATGAAAAGAATGGATTGAAACAACATTTTAGGTTTTAACAATATTTTACTTTATGATATGTGTGGCTGGATTTTACGTAGAAAAAATGATTTATTACTCCATACAAATTATTGTCAAGATTTTATAAAAAATTATGGAAATTTCACACGCTAAATTAAATTATAGAGATTTTCATGGCAAAATTATTTTTAAAAAAATATAAATTTTTTTATGTTTAAATTTATTAAATACCGTATATACTCGCGTATAAGTCGAGAAATTTAAGTCAAATTTTCAAGTCAAAATAGCCACTTCGACTTATACGCGGGTCAAAAAACGTACAAATTAATTTTTAATGAAATAATTAAACCTTTATTTTATTTTTGTTACTTCGACTTCGGTATTTAAATAAATATTATCAAATTTTAAAAATTTATAAATCAAGTCACCCATAATTTACTATTTTATCAAATATTTTGTGAAAAATTTCTTAATATGATGTAAGTAATTTCTTTAAATTCTTTTTTCTTGAAATTTTTAGATCTCCTGTCCTTAAAGGTTTTTAGGGAGAAGTGTAATTTTAGCAAAGTTCCAGTAAAGTTATGTTTTTGATCAGGATGGTTTTTCATCATTTGACATCTTTTGTTTTTTTTGTCAACAGGTCATTTTGCTTTCTTTGCTTTTTTTTACTATTTCGTTGAGCAAGCAGTTATTGATAGAAAGACATCGCACCAATAGCACTTCGTCTTGTTTTTAACTTTTATCAAAATTTGGATCATTTTATATGAACTGGTCCATAATTTTCGTTATAGTGGTCAAACTATTTTTTGAAAATCTGTCGAAAATTATTTTGCTCCTCATTTTCAGAA
Organism: Schmidtea polychroa; assembly: GCA_959609185.1. Classification (NCBI taxonomy): domain Eukaryota; kingdom Metazoa; phylum Platyhelminthes; order Tricladida; family Dugesiidae; genus Schmidtea; species Schmidtea polychroa. Next base: position 46,683 of record CAUHTR010002884.1, read on the forward strand.
ACATTAATTTCGTTCTTCGACTAATTCTTTAAGATTGTCGTTGAAAAGACCTTCACTAGTTGTGATATGAAATAATTCGTCAATATCATGCGCATTCATGTTATAATGTTATAAATCCCCGTTTCATTTGCTAATTTGTCAATTTCCTAGACTTCAAAAATAGATTCTCCTATGTCAAAATCCCTGATCAAACATTCGTCCATACTCCTTTCAAACATTTCTTGATCACCTCATTCCTGGAAATAGTGATGTTATCTACAGCATCCTTGATATTGTAGTTTCCCAAAAATTCTCTAATTATGTGTTTATCTTCTTTATTAATTTAATCAATCTGTTGTTGGAATGTCCGCCGCAGATAATAAACTTTAAAATTTGATATTATGCTTTGACCCATTGGTTAGATTAACGAAGTTGTATTCGGAGACAAGAAAATGACTTCTACTGAAATGCATGTTGTCATCTCTGAAAAATGCATCGGATGGGTTGAGACATTATCAATCAAAAATAAAGCTTTCGGTTCTTGTTGTTTAAATTGGCATTAGGGTTTAACAGAAGGCTAAAAATATAAACCAATTTTTGGAGAATTTTTTATTGGACTCCCAATTTACTGGTAAAGAGAAATTTGAACTTTCTTTTATTGCCCTTGGGATTTTATAGTGATAAACTAGGAGTGGCTTTAATTAGCGTTATCATACAGTGTAAAAGGATCTTTTTTAGTTTTAAATCTCAATGGTTGTACATATGAAGATTAACAAATAATTACAAAATATGTTATAAAAATGTTTATTTTCATTTTATTATGATGGAAAACACCTATGAAACAAAAATTAAAAACACATCGCTATTTTACACTCTAAAATAATAGTTTATTTGTTTATAATCTACGCATAATATAGGGAAGTTATGAACTTCAAGTTAATAAATTTATATTATAGGAAACCCACTAACTTGCTTGTGTGTTGATAAATTCACTTCACTATTGATTGGTCGATAGTACGTTGAACAAGTGGCTCAGTCTCTTCAGTCATACGTAAACATTCATGCAGCCATAGTTTGGTTTATGTAATCCATTGTTAACATCATAATTAATAATACCCCCAGGGTAAATAAAACGCCACAAAAAGGATGAACTAATTGAATTTATTTACTAAAAATATAATTTTTTAATTATAAATTCTAAAAGATTTTTTTGATATTTTTTATATATTTTTTTCACTTTTTGATACAACATAGAGATTTTAAAATTTTTGATTTAGATTTTCGTAAAATTAGAGATAAATAGGAAAAATGAAAATATCAAATAAAAAATTAATCTGTTTGTTATTTCAATGTATAAAACAGAATCATTCTGCTACAAAAAGTTCCAAACTTACTCGTTTATAAAACACTACAGACAGATTAATTTCTAATTATTAATTATATTAAAAGAAAAATTTGGAATTCTTTAAAAAATAACAGTTTTTAAAAAGGAAATTTTTTGAGAAGTTATTTTCAAAATAAATTTATAATTTATCTAGATTGGAAAATATATTGCTAATAATTATTTTTTTTCTGTTAAGAAGAGGAAATATAATTAAATTAAAAATAATTAAAAATAAATTTTTAAAAAATATATTTTTTAAATAGAAAATTCTTTGCGAATTTATTCTTTATATAAATTAATAATTTATATTTAATTGGAAAAAATATTGCTAATAATTAGTTTTTTCACTTAAGAACAAAATAAATATTTAAATTAATTATTACTTTGAATATTGATGTAAACTGTCAATTTTCACATTGATTTGTCATTAAATAAATATTTAGATGAGAATTCAATGAAAAAATATTTATTTGTTGAATATATTGGATTTTTGAAAAACTCGGTGAAAAAGTAATTTTGCATTGATTTAATTTAATATTTTGATTCTATTCAAAATAATGTTAATATTAAATTAATTTGAAAAATAATAAATAATAAAATTCTTATTATTAGAAAAATGTTAACGTTTTTAAATTTCACGTTTGACGAGACAAATTACGTGTGATGATAGAAAAGAGCAAACATAAGAAATAATTGATTATTTAATTAAAAATACAAAATTTTGTTTTTAATTTTTGAAAATATAAAATACCTCGGCATACCAAACGTTATTTACATATTGCAGTTTATTATGAACGTTTGCAGTGACAAAGGTCACCAACACCTTCAACATGCTGCATGCACACATGTACACACGCACACGTAGTCAAAAAATGACTACTCACACCAGATACATAACAGTGATAACAGTGAGTCATGTTAATGAATGATTGTCATTTTCTTAGAATATGGCTACTAGGAGAGAGCTCACAAACTTTCAGAAAGTCATTATTTACGGATTTTCCATCATATAAAAAATTGCGTAAATGAACTCTTTGATTTCATATTAAATTCGAAAATTCGTTACGATAAATCTGCGTAAAAAAGATCCACAGTATTAAAAATACTTATTCATAATTATATTTTCAAAGTTTTTCTTGACCGCGTGTAAGTGAAACTGCGCAAAAAATGTACCGCGTAAATCGGAGGATGAGTGTATGTTATCCTTCGTGTTTGATTCAATTTGAAAATGAGCTTGATTTAATTGAGCATGTAAATTAATAATTTCATCACAATTTTCCATTGCAACTTTGAAAACGGTTTCGTTGCGTCAACTAATATAAATGAAATAATATTTCATAAAATAGTTGCTCATGATTATGTTTTTTTGATGAAATCGTTTTTAATAGTTTACTTAAAGTCAATTAAAACAGATTCAAATTTCACTACACAATAGTACTGTATGCTGCCCTTGACTATAATGTATATACCCTTACTACTTGTTCCAAATTTACCAAAAAATGTTCTAATGTGAAACGAATAAACTATGGTTGCGTATCACGGTGTATAATAAGTGGAGTACAATTCACTTTTGTTTCCTCAGGTTTTCAAATAAAAGAGAAATGTTGAAATGAGGTAGCGCATACTCAACATCTTATACCTTTAACTATCTATCCACCAAATCATGAGGTCATCCACTACCTATCCTAAAAATTCTAAGATGAAGTGTATCCTGTTGAAACAATAAATATTTGTTTAAATAATAACAATTGTATAACAATTACTGATGATGATTTACGATTAGTCATTTAAAAACCAAAAAAACTATTTATTTCTATTTAATCACTTAATGCTATCGGATGCCATTGCAAACTTTAACTTTATTTACACATATTTGGGTTAAGGAATTTGATAAGATGAGTACAAAATTGTGGAATTTCACACGTCCCGGTGGCGGAATTGTTAGATTTTATTGTTTGAGCTCGATTTCTGGTCGAATCGAGTTTCATACATCGTACTGATAATAGCCATATCGGCTTGAAACTAGTCTATCATTAAATCTCATTGAATATCACTTTAAAATTTTTAAACATAAAACCAAAGGTTGTATAATCATTTGAATTCACAAATTGAAATTAAATAAACATTTTTGATGCCAACTTTTACTTATTAGATTTTTGAACAAAATGTTACCAGCAGCTTATGGTGGACCCATTGATTTAGGAGTTGTCGGCAAAGATACTCAAAGTTGAAAGTTCCAGAAATATAATGGTCAAATATCTCATTAAAAATGAAATGTTTTCTTCTTATGAAGCAGTAAATGCAAATGTCGAAAATATGAAACTGACATCTCTGATTAGCGGTTTAACGGATCTAAGCAATTACAAATACAGGAATACCTCGCATAGTACGGTTTCGATCAGTACTGTTTCTCTATAGTACGGTTTTGAAATCTTCAAAATATGATTATTTTTAAAATGATTAAATAAAATTTTCGAAATTTAAAAAAGTTTTTTTAAATTAATTTTTAGAATTTATTCGTTATTATAAAATCATACGGCACGTGTTTAATAATTTGTTTTGTTACGTTTAATTCCTGGTTTGTAGTTTTAATAGAAAATTGAATAAATAAACCGTAAAAAATTCACTACGGATACATTCACGATCACGCGATAATAGATCAAAGCTGTTGGTTTTATATTTCTAATCGTATATTTAGATTTTAATTTAAAAAATAGTTGCAATGAATTGGTATTGCCGGCTTATAAATTTCAATAAATATATATTTAAATGTACAACTGTGTTAAATATGCTTGTTTTGCTCTTGAATATCAGAAAAATAAAAATACATAACAAAATATTTTTTGTTTACTAGATTATAATCACGATTTTTAAATTTCTTAATAGGGGTACTAAGCCGTAAATTTATTAGCACCAGAATGCCTCGAATAGTTCGGTTTCAAATAGTACGGCTAAATTCTAGAACCGGTTAACCGTACTGTTCGAGGTATTCTTGTATGAAGAAATTTCAGTAATTTATTTTGGTCATTCTAAAGTCAGATTTTAGAAAGTACTTCAGTATAACCTGGAAATTCAAAATTTAAATAATAAAATAATAAATTTATTTATTTAACATTGATCATTTAAACAATCATTATTTTTTATTCCTTTTTTTCTGTCTTATGTTGAGGTGCGCAATGTACGGCTTAAACACATAAATCTTGCCTTTTAAATAGCAGGAGTACGGATCAAGTTAAATTAGACATTTAATTTAATTTAATTGATTAAATAATTTAATAATTTACATATTAATTAATTAATTATTTAAAAAGTATTACATTAAAATAATAATTGTGAATAATATAATAACTGGTTACCTGAGAAAAGCGCGTAAACGTAAACACAGCTAAATTACTTGGCGCAACAGATTAAAGGCAACTGTAAAATGACCCAATTAACTTGTTGTGTAAAATGATGTTTCAATGACCTGGTAATTAATTTTAAACAATTAATTTCAAGCAATTTCATTTCGGTGGTCCGAGAAAAGCGCATAGCTATATATAGAAATGTATAAACATTCCATTAGATAATATGCCGACAGCTTTTGATGATTTGGTCGATAACTGTCCTCCAGAACTGACCTCTATCACAGATTTTGGGACGACACAATCATTGGAAGACAACAACAGCGCCGTCGACAAAATCCTACTTTTTTGCCTGACCTTTGTAACATGCGCAATTGTGTGAACGACAATATATATATATATATATATATATATATATATATATATATATATATATATATATATATATATATATATATATATTATATATATATATATATATATATATATATATATATATATATATATATATATTGATTTATAGTCTCATAAACATTTTTATGAAATTTTCAATTAATATTTTCTAAAATATTTATTTATCAATTTGAAAGAATATTATCAAACAATTATTTTGATTGTGCTTAAAATGTGAAGAAATCATTGAAAATAGATTTTTTTTGTTTATTAAACCGCTTTATTGATTTCTAATATTAATTATTTTTCTAGAGAAATTATTTTACTTTCATCTTGAAATTTCACAGTGAAATTCAGCAAAAAAATTGAATGAATTTTCTATTATTTTTTTATGACAGAAATAGGCGTTGAATAAATTTCCGCTTAATTTCCCATCATTAATTTTGTAATTGGTTTAAAACAAAAAATTATCAAATTAATTAAATTAATGCTTTGAAATAGAAAATTTAAATAAATTTCTAAGGAAAATTAATTTAGTTTGCTTTGAAATAATTAATTTGATATTTAAACCTAACAATATGCCAAAAACTGTAAACCAATATCCGTAATGCTGGTACTGACTAAATGCCGTATTTACGTGACCAATAATAATAATTAAAGAACAACATTTTTTAAATATAATTTTACAATATATTTTGACAACATCACTACCATCATATCAGGAACTAATCACTTCAATAAAAAATGATGATTTTTATAGATTTATTAGGAATTAGTAGGACATACTAGATAATTGTATTTATAGTTTTAAAATTGCTTTTAAATTTAGAAAACCCCATAAAAATTGCTTTTAATTTCAAGTAAAAAAAATGTAAATCAGCAAAAAAATTTGTTTATCTTAAGAAATAATATGGGCTTTTTTCGGCTTCTATTTTTGCTTTCTTTGGTATTTGATGACTAATTATTTATTAATTATAATTTAGTAATAATTTATAATTACTAATTACATAATATAATATGTGCAGAATTCAATAAAATCTATTAAACACTCTCAAATCATATGTGGATAATGCATTCTGTATGTGGACTTTTGGATGAAATGATTTTAAAAGCCTCACAAGTAATGGAATCCAAACTGTTTCTGAATCTCTATAAAATACTTTAAAATTGTAAATATTTATTTGTAACTCTTATGTCTGACAAGACTCTGAAATAATTTTAACTTACAATAGATTTTAAAACAAATTTTCTAAAATTTTATAAAACACTCAGAAAACGATAGCACTATAACAGGATCAACACTAGCAAACAAACCACTTTCATTTATTTTATCAAATTTAGGCTAAAAATTCATATACCAAAAATATTACTAGTTAATTA
>CAUHTR010002885.1:0-22584 GCA_959609185.1 Schmidtea polychroa
AAATGAATATGTCGTTGCGGATTTGGAGGCATCCATTCAGTGATTTCTCGCCGTTTTGTCTTTGCCGTTTCAAAACGCTCGCAAGTGTTGATATTTCCAGATATACTTACGTTTATCTTTATTGAGCCACGCTTCTGACACCAATGTCCTTATTCTACACTACTTTCCATTCTTTTCGTTTTAAAATAAAAGACAGATTTTAAAATTATATTTTTTTAAAATTAATAACATATTAAAACATAGTTTTTAAATATTATTATTATAAATATTGATTTAATATTTATATTGATTTGATTGGTTTGACTACATTTACACAACTTAGTCCCTCCGATCTATTACAATTCTAATTATACGGTTTCATTCAACTAGAATAAAATGGGTAATGGGTCCTTTTTATAATATGATACCCGACAGTAAAATCCCGAATAAGTGCCCTTGATCTTGCTTTTTCTGCCGTCGATCATAGAAGCTGGCGTTGACCTCAACACATATGTTTGTATTATTTGACAGTATAATATCGGTACCTATGAAATTCGTATAATTCGTATTTATTGCTTCATTTTACGTACAAAGCAAAAAGAAATATTTATTTTAAAACGATTTTTCGAAAGAGTAAAAAAATGTCCTGTTTTCGTAAAAAACGCCGGCCAATAGCGCAAGTTGATAGCGTATACTAGTAGCCATTTTATCAAAGGATTTATATAAAATTTGGTGAAATTTATGATAATTTTGATATTTTTGATTCTGGGGGGGATTTTATATTTAATTTAGGGTTTTATGACTGGTCATTAATTTAGGAATTTTTTTTTGTTGAGGAGCAGCACTCCAAATACAAACATTAAAACTTTTATTTATTTATTTAATAAACATTTTTACTACATTCAGGAGTGAGGCTTTTTGTACCCCATGGGAAGGTTTTTTTTCAATTTTTTTCAAAATGTTTCCAAATTTTCGTTGACATCATAACTTGCAAAGATTATTCGAAGAGATGCAAATAAAAAGTGTACAAGAAATTGTGAACAAAAAATGTTCAATGCAATAAAAACTCAAATAGATTGAATGCAAAATTAAAAATTAAAATTTTCCCTGGAAAGTAATTATGAGCAGCTAGCAAATGAAAAGCACGAATGTGATCATTTTAAATCGACCTAGACAAAGTTATTTTAAAAATACAAACTAATTAATTAATTGTGGAAATTGTTTAAAGACACGCGAAATCAGATTAATAACTATTGTTCTACTGAAACAACTTAAATAACCAAACGCAAGAAAATAATTGAGTTTTCTTTGGTATTTTTATATAATAAAATATGAAACATTTATTGTTCCAAGAAACTTATTTAACAATTTATTATTATTAATTAGAAATTTATTTACGTTTATATTAATTGTTACATTTATCAGAACTGACAGAATATTTTAATCATTTGTAAATTGTTTAAGGAAGGTATATTTCCATGAGTTTTAGACCCAGATTTTTATGAAACTTCCCCAAGCTCTAGCAGTACCTCTTACAGTGTTAGCCATACTCACTGAAAGAATATCTACTTGAAGTTTTTAGTATGTTTCTTTTAACCCGTTAAGCGTCGCCGGACTCCAGGACATCATAGCCCTTGACCACCTTCTGACCAGGCTTGCATTTGAGTGATTTCCTCACAAAAAAATGGCATTACTGAACAAAAGATTCACGTTGATGAATCACCAATGTGATGGAAAGGAACATAGTCATACGTTCAATTGAATCCTACAGAAAGAAAAGGATTTGTGCTCAAATTAACACAACGTAGCGGCGAGTTTACCTAAGTGTTCAGTTTATTTTCAAGGGAAGTGAAATAATATATTGAATATAAATTTAGTAGATCTAATATCAGGAGATTGAGTCTAGAATATTGAAGGTTCCTAGCGATGCAATAGCCTTCCATTGCCCTTTAGGAACTTCACCACGTCTCTTACAATTAAATGTTGGTGCATTTCTTATATTACATAGAAATCTTAATTCAAGAAAAGATCCTCTAAATAGCTCACGATTAGTCATGAAAAGCCTTTATCGGAATTTTATAAGGTAACAATATGGGTGAGGAAGTATATATTCCTGTATAGATCTGAAGCCAAGTGAGAGTACTTTCTCATTCCGAATGACATGTCAACAATTCAAGGTAATTATATCCTTCGTTATGACTATCAACAAATCTCTAGGACAATCTTACGATAATGTGGGTGTCTTCCTGCCAGGACCCATTTTTAGTCTTGGTCAACTTTATGTTGCTTTAGGTCCTTCCAGAAATATTGAAAACATGAAAGTATTTCTTAAAAATAAGTTTATTCAAGGAATATTGAACAATCGTACAAGGACAAAAAACCTTGTAATCAACGAACTTAGAGATTTAGATTATTATTTTTTGAAATCTAAACCAATTTTTCAAATAGATTTCTAAGATAAAAATATCTTTCCAAAAGGTTTCCCTGTACCCTGCTGGGTTGACGGGTTATTGATAGCAATAATATAAATACTAAAGTAGATAGATGGGGGCCATCTGGATCAGGACTCCGCTGGATCACATACCCCCCCACCCCCCCCCTCCCCTAGGGGAAATTTTTAAAATTCTTTTCAAGGTCAAATTTTTTAATGTAAAGTTCATTTTTTCTTTTTAAATTTGAAATTCGAAAGTTCCCGACAAGAGATATTATTATTTGAAAATAAAGGTCTTTGAAACACAGGGATTATTATTATATATACTCTGAGTTTATCCGTCAAGATATTCTGTCCCCCCTATGTGTATTGCTCACAAAGGTACTGGTCACACTCAACAACTCGCAAGGGTATTATTATTATTATTATTATTATTATTATTATTATTATTATTATTATTATTATTATTTAAAACAATAAAATGATAATTTAAGCCTTTTGCTGCAAATAATGTATTTAATGAAAGAATTTTCGACTATACGATAGTCCTTGGAGATTGACAAGGACTATCGTATAGTCGAAAATTCTTTCATTAAATACATTAGTTGCAGCAAAAGGCTTAATTATCATTTTATTGTTTTAAATAATAAATGCTGCTACCAAGCAATCATCATTTTATACTTATTATTATTATTATTATTATTATTATTATTATTATTATTATTATTATTATTATTATTATTATTATTATTATTATTATTATTAATATTATTACTATTATTATTATTATTATTATTAATATTATTATTATTATTATTATTATTATTATTATTATTATTATTATTATTATTATTATTATTATTATTACTAACATTCTCATTAATTTAAAGTAAGTACTTCATTATTTATTTTATTTAAATTAATGTTTTTATTTAGATGTATTCAAACATTATCCCTGAAGAATATTTGAATATTATCATCATTCAACCGAAGAGCTTTTATCCGGAACTAGAACCGGTTTTTTGCAAAATCAAGCTACTGAGAAGATACAAGAACTCGTGTATTCAACAACTGATATATGGATATCGGTTGTGAAGCTGAATAGGGTACCGACGAATATGGGAACCGAGGTCCTCTTAAATAAAAGCTGCAATGAGTGTATCTTTCGGTATAACCGATACGTTGAATGGGCTACTGCGAAAGCTCTTAGAATCCATCATTATTCTACGATGGGTGGATATTAACATATATTAATGCATCAATACATACATGTGTACTTGCACAAACAAAAATAGGTATATTTACCGACGCATTTTAGTCACAATTTACTCTTTATGCCAAAAAATTTTCTTCGACACCAGAAAATCGATAGTAAGGGAAATTTATTATAAGTTATTTCATGAATATTTATATGTATATGTTTATTTAAAATCACCGAATATTTTTGCTAATTTATGCTGATCTATTGAATTTTTTTTTATTTTATTTTCTTTATTTTATGTACATTTATGCAAGAGTGATCATCGTCGTCTAAGAGTATTGTGCTCACGACGATGACCAGCCTTGCTTTCAATTTAACAAAATCTACATTCACAAACTTGGGTCTACGACCCTACATTCATCAAAATTATAATTTTAACCGGAGTTTGCCACGAACAATTGGTGTCTAATCATGAGTAGGGCGGGTAAACCCATCCCGGTAGTTGGCATAGTCGTGGGACTATGCGGACGAAATAACTTTTGGGATACTAATCGCGGGTAAATAACACAATAGGGCCTATCGTAACGTATTCAGTTGAATCTGGAAAGTAGGAAAATTTTAATTAATTCGACCTTTCAGTAAATGACATACACAAAATAAACACTCAGCTATTCTATATTAAACACATCATTAGGAAAATCTAAACGGGAAATATCCCAGACTCAGATTATTACAAAGGCTCTCGGGTAGTCGGCTAATTGCACAAACTATTCTATTATTCAGTATGCTCAATAATAATTACCATTAATAGACTCTATTAATATTATTCATAATTATATTTAATCAGAAATGTAATCTAGTTCACTTTCGATGGTGTATTAATTATAAACTAAAATCATTTCGTAAAATTTTATACTTAGGGCGGGTAAACCCATCCCGGTAGTTGGCATAGTCGTAGGGACTATGCGGACGAAATAACCTTTGGGATACTAATCGCGGGTAAATAACACAATAGGGCCTATCGTACCGTATTCAGTTGAATCTGGAAAGTAGGAAAATTTTAATTAATTCGACCTTTCAGTCAATGACATACACAAAATAAACACTCAGCTATTCTATAGGAAACACATCATTAGGAAAATCTAAACGGGAAATATCCCAGACTCAAATTATTACAAAGGCTCTCGGGTAGTCGGCTAATTACACAAACTATTCTATTATTCAGTATGCTCAATAATAATTACCATTAATAGACTCTATTAATATTATTCATAATTATATTTAATCAGAAATGTAATCTAGTTCACGTTCGATGGTGTACTAATTATAAACTAAAATCATTTCGTAAAAATTTATACTTACCTTATATATATATATATATATATATTGAAATTTAGCTTACACTGACTTTTTCTTAGCAAACAGATGTTTCCAGTGGATGAGCAAAGAAATCCCCCAGAGATAACAGACAAACAGATGTTTCCCAGTGGAAATCATCCAGAGATTGACGATACAGCCGAGAGGTTGAACATATGGTGTGTTTGAGGAAATGGTATAAATAGTTTTTAATTTATTTAATAACATTCTCATTAATTAAAGTAAGTACTTCATTATTTATTTTATTTAAATTAATGTTTTTATTTAGATGTATTCAAACATTATCCCTGAAGAATATTTGAATATTATCATCATTCAACCGAAGAGCTTTTATCCGGAACTAGAACCGGTTTTTTGCAAAATCAAGCTACTGAGAAGATACAAGAACTCGTGTATTCAACAACTGATATATGGATATCGGTTGTGAAGCTGAATAGGGTACCGACGAATATGGAACCGAGGTCCTCTTAAATAAAAGCTGCAATGAGTGTATCTTTCGGTATAACCGATACGTTGAATGGGCTACTGCGAAAGCTCTTAGAATCCATCATTATTCTACGATGGGTGGATATTAACATATATTAATGCATCAATACATACATGTGTACTTGCACAAACAAAATAGGTATATTTACCGACGCATTTTAGTCACAATTTACTCTTTATGCCAAAAAATTTTCTTCGACACCAGAAAATCGATAGTAAGGGAAATTTTATTATAAGTTATTTCATGAATATTTATATGTATATGTTTATTTAAAATCACCGAATATTTTGCTAATTTATGCTGATCTATTGAATTTTTTTTTATTTATTTTCTTTATTTTATGTACATTTATGCAAGAGTGATCATCGTCGTCTTAAGAGTATTGTGCTCACGACGATGACCAGCCTTGCTTTCAATTTAACAAAATCTGCATTCACAAACTTGGGTCTACGACCCTACATTCATCAAAATTATAATTTTAACCGGAGTTTGCCACGAACAATTGGTGTCTAATCATGAGTAGGGCGGGTAAACCCATCCCGGTAGTTGGCATAGTAGTGGGGACTATGCGGACGAAATAACTTTTGGGATACTAATCGCGGGTAAATAACACAATAGGGCCTATCGTAACGTATTCAGTTGAATCTGGAAAGTAGGAAAATTTTAATTAATTCGACCTTTCAGTAAATGACATACACAAAATAAACACTCAGCTATTCTATATTAAACACATCATTAGGAAAATCTAAACGGGAAATATCCCAGACTCAGATTATTACAAAGGCTCTCGGGTAGTCGGCTAATTGCACAAACTATTCTATTATTCAGTATGCTCAATAATAATTACCATTAATAGACTCTATTAATATTATTCATAATTATATTTAATCAGAATGTAATCTAGTTCACTTTCGATGGTGTATTAATTATAAACTAAAATCATTTCGTAAAAATTTTATACTTAGGGCGGGTAAACCCATCCCGGTAGTTGGCATAGTCGTAGGGACTATGCGGACGAAAATAACCTTTGGGATACTAATCGCGGGTAAATAACACAATAGGGCCTATCGTACCGTATTCAGTTGAATCTGGAAAGTAGGAAAATTTAATTAATTCGACCTTTCAGTCAATGACATACACAAAATAAACACTCAGCTATTCTATAGGAAACACATCATTAGGAAAATCTAAACGGGAAATATCCCAGACTCAAATTATTACAAAGGCTCTCGGGTAGTCGGCTAATTACACAAACTATTCTATTATTCAGTATGCTCAATAATAATTACCATTAATAGACTCTATTAATATTATTCATAATTATATTTAATCAGAAATGTAATCTAGTTCACGTTCGATGGTGTACTAATTATAAACTAAAATCATTCGTAAAAATTTTATACTTACCTTTATATATATATATATATATATATATATATATATATATATATATATATATATATATATATATATATATATATATATATATATATATATTGAAATTTACCTTACACTGACTTTTTCTTAGCAAACAGATGTTTCCAGTGGATGAGCAAAGAAATCCCCCAGAGATAACAGACAAACAGATGTTTCCCAGTGGAAATCATCCAGAGATTGACGATACAGCCGAGAGGTTGAACATATGGTGTGTTTGAGGAAATGGTATAAATAGTTTTTTAATTTATTTAATAACATTCTCATTAATTTAAAGTAAGTACTTCATTATTTATTTTATTTAAATTAATGTTTTTATTTAGATGTATTCAAACATTATCCCTGAAGAATATTTGAATATTATCATCATTCAACCGAAGAGCTTTTATCCGGAACTAGAACCGGTTTTTTGCAAAATCAAGCTACTGAGAAGATACAAGAACTCGTGTATTCAACAACTGATATATGGATATCGGTTGTGAAGCTGAATAGGGTACCGACGAATATGGGAACCGAGGTCCTCTTAAATAAAAGCTGCAATGAGTGTATCTTTCGGTATAACCGATACGTTGAATGGGCTACTGCGAAAGCTCTTAGAATCCATCATTATTCTACGATGGGTGGATATTAACATATATTAATGCATCAATACATACATGTGTACTTGCACAAACAAAAATAGGTATATTTACCGACGCATTTTAGTCACAATTTACTCTTTATGCCAAAAAATTTTCTTCGACACCAGAAAATCGATAGTAAGGGAAATTTTATTATAAGTTATTTCATGAATATTTATATGTATATGTTTATTTAAAATCACCGAATATTTTTGCTAATTTATGCTGATCTATTGAATTTTTTTTTATTTTATTTTCTTTATTTTATGTACATTTATGCAAGAGTGATCATCGTCGTCTTAAGAGTATTGTGCTCACGACGATGACCAGCCTTGCTTTCAATTTAACAAAATCTGCATTCACAAACTTGGGTCTACGACCCTACATTCATCAAAATTATAATTTTAACCGGAGTTTGCCACGAACAATTGGTGTCTAATCATGAGTAGGGCGGGTAAACCCATCCCGGTAGTTGGCATAGTAGTGGGGACTATGCGGACGAAATAACTTTTGGGATACTAATCGCGGGTAAATAACACAATAGGGCCTATCGTAACGTATTCAGTTGAATCTGGAAAGTAGGAAAATTTTAATTAATTCGACCTTTCAGTAAATGACATACACAAAATAAACACTCAGCTATTCTATATTAAACACATCATTAGGAAAATCTAAACGGGAAATATCCCAGACTCAGATTATTACAAAGGCTCTCGGGTAGTCGGCTAATTGCACAAACTATTCTATTATTCAGTATGCTCAATAATAATTACCATTAATAGACTCTATTAATATTATTCATAATTATATTTAATCAGAAATGTAATCTAGTTCACTTTCGATGGTGTATTAATTATAAACTAAAATCATTTCGTAAAAATTTTATACTTAGGGCGGGTAAACCCATCCCGGTAGTTGGCATAGTCGTAGGGACTATGCGGACGAAATAACCTTTGGGATACTAATCGCGGGTAAATAACACAATAGGGCCTATCGTACCGTATTCAGTTGAATCTGGAAAGTAGGAAAATTTTAATTAATTCGACCTTTCAGTCAATGACATACACAAAATAAACACTCAGCTATTCTATAGGAAACACATCATTAGGAAAATCTAAACGGGAAATATCCCAGACTCAAATTATTACAAAGGCTCTCGGGTAGTCGGCTAATTACACAAACTATTCTATTATTCAGTATGCTCAATAATAATTACCATTAATAGACTCTATTAATATTATTCATAATTATATTTAATCAGAAATGTAATCTAGTTCACGTTCGATGGTGTACTAATTATAAACTAAAATCATTTCGTAAAAATTTTATACTTACCTTTATATATATATATATATATATATATATATATATATATATATATATATATATATATATATATATATATATATATTGAAATTTACCTTACACTGACTTTTTCTTAGCAAACAGATGTTTCCAGTGGATGAGCAAAGAAATCCCCCAGAGATAACAGACAAACAGATGTTTCCCAGTGGAAATCATCCAGAGATTGACGATACAGCCGAGAGGTTGAACATATGGTGTGTTTGAGGAAATGGTATAAATAGTTTTTTAATTTATTTAATAACATTCTCATTAATTTAAAGTAAGTACTTCATTATTTATTTTATTTAAATTAATGTTTTTATTTAGATGTATTCAAACATTATCCCTGAAGAATATTTGAATATTATCATCATTCAACCGAAGAGCTTTTATCCGGAACTAGAACCGGTTTTGCAAAATCAAGCTACTGAGAAGATACAAGAACTCGTGTATTCAACAACTGATATATGGATATCGGTTGTGAAGCTGAATAGGGTACGGACGAATATGGGAACCGAGGTCCTCTTAAATAAAAGCTGCAATGAGTGTATCTTTCGGTATAACCGATACGTTGAATGGGCTACTGCGAAAGCTCTTAGAATCCATCATTATTCTACGATGGGTGGATATTAACATATATTAATGCATCAATACATACATGTGTACTTGCACAAACAAAAATAGGTATATTTACCGACGCATTTTAGTCACAATTTACTCTTTATGCCAAAAAAGTTTCTTCGACACCAGAAAATCGATAGTAAGGGAAATTTTATTATAAGTTATTTCATGAATATTTATATGTATATGTTTATTTAAAATCACCGAATATTTTTGCTAATTTATGCTGATCTATTGAATTTTTTTTTATTTTATTTTCTTTATTTTATGTACATTTATGCAAGAGTGATCATCGTCGTCTTAAGAGTATTGTGCTCACGACGATGACCAGCCTTGCTTTCAATTTAACAAAATCTGCATTCACAAACTTGGGTCTACGACCCTACATTCATCAAAATTATAATTTTAACCGGAGTTTGCCACGAACAATTGGTGTCTAATCATGAGTAGGGCGGGTACACCCATCCCAGTAGTTGGCATAGCCGTAGGGACTATGCGGACGAAATAACTTTTGGGATACTAATCGCGGGTAAATAACACAATAGGGCCTATCGTACCGTATTCAGTTGAATCTGGAAAGTAGGAAAATTTTAATTAATTCGACCTTTCGGTAAATGACATACACAAAATAAACACTCAGCTATTCTATATTAAACACATCATTAGGAAAATCTAAACGGGAAATATCCCAGACTCAAATTATTACAAAGGCTCTCGGGTAGTCGGCTAATTGCACAAACTATTCTATTATTCAGTATGCTCAATAATAATTACCATTAATAGACTCTATTAATATTATTCATAATTATATTTAATCAGAAATGTAATCTAGTTCACGTTCGATGGTGTACTAATTATAAACTAAAATCATTTCGTAAAAATTTTATTTTCAATATATATATTGAAATTTAGCTTACACTGACTTTTTCTTAGCAAACAGATGTTTCCAGTGGATGAGCAAAGAAATCCCTCAGAGATAACAGACAAACAGATGTTTCCCAGTGGAAATCATCCAGAGATTGACGATACAGCCGAGAGGTTGAACATATGGTGTGTTTGAGGAAATGGTATAAATAGTTTTTTAATTTATTTAATAACATTCTCATTAATTTAAAGTAAGTACTTCATTATTTATTTTATTTAAATTAATGTTTTTATTTAGATGTATTCAAACATTATCCCTGAAGAATATTTGAATATTATCATCATTCGACTGAAGAGCTTTTATCCGGAACTAGAACCGGTTTTGCAAAATCAAGCTACTGAGGAGATACAAGAACTCGTGTATTCAACAACTGATATATGGATATCGGATGTGAAGCTTAACAGGGTACCGACGAATATGGAAACCGAGGTCCTCTCAAATAAAAGCTGCAATGAGTGTATCTTTCGGTATAACCGATACGTTGAATGGGCTACTGCGAAAGCTCTTAGAATCCATCATTATTCTACGATGGGTGGATATTAACATATATTAATGCATCAATACATACACGTGTACTTGCACAAACAAAAATAGGTAAAAATAAATGAAGCATTTTAAGTAAAAATGGACAGCCACTTGGGATCTGAGGAGATTGATGTCCCCGAGGAGGACACTAATGCTGAGGATCGAACACATATGGAGACCTGGGGCAGCTTGGCCAAAGCACTGCAATCAGATAAATTAATCGTTTATGCAAATAATAATAATCCCTTCAGTATTGTGAAAGCAAATGACATCAAATGGAGAACTGCTTTCAGGATGATGATGACTTTCAGATGAGATCCAGCCTCAAAATCCCACAAGGACGCACTGACGGAGACAAGGACCTGGTTGACAACAGCCCCAAGAGAAGGAGAACTGCTGCCTATGACATAGGCAGTACAGGTAATTACTAAAAGTAACAGGTGGTTACATCTGCCACAGGACACGTGTTCGACCTTTATAAATAGTAAAGTAAACTATGGAGGTCTCGGAGTATCGTCTTTTGTGGGAGAGGTGGTGTTTAGGAAACAAGATAGATTGAGTAGAATTGGATTGAGCAGGGATGAGAGAATTAGTTCTCTGATGAAACATGAAGCAAAAAACTCGCAGTTTGAAAAGTGGAATAAATTCAAGAACCAGCTGCACACAAGTGGATTACTGCAAAAGGAAAATTGATGACAGCCGTACGTTCATCAACGCCATCAAAGTAAGAGGAAACCTCTATTACACACTCACACACTAGAAACAGAAGGATGCAAAACTCGGACAACTCTCTCCTCAAATGTAAAATCGGTTGTGACGACCCTTGCAGTCTCAACCACATTAATCAAAAATGCTGAGGCTTACATGGTCTACTAGTATTAAGAATATTATGAAGTTGCTGATTATAACGTATATATATATTAACGTAAATATATAATAAAAATAATGAATATTATTTTGATTGGACAGATTTATGATGAACTCGGGATTCAATTGGTGGCCAGGAATTATTATGAAGTTGCTGATTATAACGTATATATATTAAAATATATATATAATAACATATATTAACCCAAATATATAATAAAAATAATGAATATTTTTTTGATTGGAGATTTATGATGAACTGAGGATTCAATTGGTGGCCAGAAAGGAGGGGAAACTGAAAAAATGGATAAGATATTTGCTGATGGGGAAGAGATCCCAGCAATGTCAGTAGATGACCATTATAAGTATTTGGGGATCCAATTTGGAGCCTTCGGTCGTACTACAAAAAAGTTAACCAGTCTTTTTAGTAAACGCCTAAATAATATTAGTGAGACGTCTATTAAAGCCTATATTTAAAATGGCTCAAAAAATTTCTGATATAACATTCGATAGCACCGGACAGAACTGGGTTTTACCCTGATTTACATGAAAAAGGATCCTGGCCAGAGAAAATTACTATTGCTATTTTCAATACTAAAAATTTTTTCTTAAGGAAAGGCTCTCCATCCAATATTCTCACAAGATTGTATCATTGTCAGAGCCTCCTTAAGAACCCAGATTCCAGCAATGTACATTAACAAATCCATCAATAGAGAATTAGGTTGCTCTACCTACTAATTCAAATTTAAAAGAATCAAAAATAATTACAGAAATTTTTTTTAGATAAATATTCCTAAAAATATACTTGAAAACATGCCTGAAAATATGCCAAAAAATGTCACTGGAAATAATGTAAACATGAAAAACAAGAAAGAAAAAGATGAAAACAAATTTATGTATTTTTTTTAATTTTAATTCATTTTTTTAAATGATTATGCTATATATTTTGAATTATAAATATTTTAATTGATGTTGTTCGGATGACAAGAAAAATTTTAGGCGCAGCTCATCGATCTGTCGGCCGATTCGTTTTATTATAATTATTACAAGATGATCCGACTGAAAGCCTTAATGCACGTGTCAATTTGATAACCATAATTGACATTGGTTGTTCTCCCAATTTCTTTAATGATCTCTTTATTGATATCCCAATTAAAAGAAAATGATAAAAAATCAAATTTTTATATTATTAAAGACTTTTTTATATTTTAGGAATTAAATTTATTCAACTTTCAAATTTTTATATTATAAAAGCGATAACAAATGGTATAATGAAACTAGAATTAACTTACCAACGCCATTCCCAATAATACACAACAAAATTAGGAATATCTTCAAGACACATAGAACAATACATAGGAACGGAAATTACACAACAGGCCTTAAAGCAAGGATACAATTTACAGATACAATACCCCATCATTTTTAGTAAACCCCAATGAACTATTTACAGCGAATTTGAGAAGGATGTCTCTAAGCTCACTGTTATATATGATTATTATTATTATTCATGATTATATTCATCATTTATATTACCTATTGATATCCAATAATTCAATGCATTATTAATGTGATTGACATTTCATGATTGCTTTCATCATCATTCCCTTGCATAAATTACAAATTACCAATATATAGAGATTACATCAACTCATTTCTGTCAATTATTTCTATTAGCAATTTTGACTTTTAGGTTTATTTGTAGCGATATTTGATTCTAATAATCTAGATAAAAATAAATTAAATATGATTAAAAATAACATAACATTACAAATGCTTGAAAATTTATAATAAAATGCTTTAAGTTTAAATCAAATTGATTAATTAAACAAATAATAAATTTAATATTATTTTTAAAATTATTATTTAAAAATACTTTGTTAGATTTAACTAAAAATTTTAAACTATTTTAGAAAATTATTTAATTTCAATGTTTTTTGCAAATGATGTTAAATGATAAATATATAAATTCAGTTTTAAAACTTTATTCATTAAATAATAAAATTAAGAAAATTAATAACGGCTTTGCTGAAATATCGTTGTACCTTATATATTATTTTTGATATAAAACATGATATGAAATTTATTTCATTGAAAAGAATTTTATCAGTGGATTTTAAACTATAAAATATATTTTTTAATTTTCAAAATTTATTCTTAACAATTTTTAATTTATTTTGTATAACTTTATAATATTTATAGAGTCGATGAGGAGCGCCCGCTACTTTGCATAACCTCATTGGGAAAATATTCTTTAGGATAACTCAAAAATTATGTATTTCTATTCATAAGAAAATGACACAAATGCGTTTAATGTTAACTCGCTAGAGTGGGGTCCTACTCGAGTTAACAAAAGTGTATAAATAGAAAATAATAAAGCAAAATTATTATACTTAATAATTACGGAAACCTAAAAATAACTTTATTTTTAATTTTCATACAATTACACCAAATAAAAATATAATTTTCAAAAAATAAATAAAAAAAATAACAAAATGCGCTTTATTTGAAATATATAATAACTAAATTGTACATTATTATCATTCTCTAAATCAACCTTTGGTTTTCAATTTTTTATCTTGTTATTTCCTTGCACTTTCTTTGTAATTCGTCGCGTAATAAATCGTAGATATCCAATGATTTTTTAACTTTATTCTTGATTTCATCAATTCGAAGACGAATATCCCGATAAGCACGTTTATCGTATTTTCATCAGCTTCTGTGAATGATTTTCTTTTAATAAAAATATAATATTAATATGAATAACTTTAATAATAATCCTATTAAGCACGTTAATAAATATCCCTCCAATAATAATACTGTTGAGGTCAGATCCGGTTGTCAAACCATTGTCAGATAGAAGCTATCAGGTCAAAAACCAATTAATTAAATACTAATAAATATCCTGCAAACACCCCTCTTCTTTTCTATCCATATGAATCAAACTTATAACCCTACTGATAACTATTACAATATATATTTTAAAAACTTTAATAATATCATCGAGCCTAACTTGAAACGGCCGATTCACTTCTTCCAAAAAGTGACATTCGTTAAAACCTTAGTTTCTTCTCAATCACTGATCGCTATTGATTCAACACATTAGCCTTCAACATCCTTATCTAACCTTCTCTTTAGCACTCTGCGCTCCTTAGAATCTAAAACCCCACCATCTCTACAATCCACCTCACTAATTGAAGATAAAAATAGTGATTCTATCCAAAGTTTAACCAACCATACTGACAAGGATAAAACAACCATTCAATCATCAAATGGCCAAGTAATTACCCCTAAAATAATTACACAAAACTGTCTAATATCAATAACACTACCCCTTATAACCAAAACGCCTCGCGTAGACCCCATCACTCTCAACCAATACCCCCAAAGCTTGAAATAAGACCTACAATAAACTCTCCTCGGCTTCACATAGTACAGCCATAAAAATCTAATAGTAACAGAAAATTAAAAACTTGTAATAATGATTTAACCTGGAACAAAACTATTACTCCTAAGATTAATAGAATAAATTATTTTAATAAAATATATATATTAATATAGGTGTATAAACTGATAATAAATATTATTATATACCTAAATATCTAAACGGTAATTAACCACTATCCTCCTCTATATTCTCATCGGAACACTATGAGTCGGGTAATATACCTTCAAATCTTGACCTTGAATCCTCAACTGTCCTTCCTCCTTATATCACTATGGTTATACTTCTCACTATAACTGTGACCTCGATGGCATCATCGACAATCCAAACCCTGATATTGATGATATTGTCGGCGTTTTTAACCAAATGAGGGCAATACTGTTTTAACAGAATGCCATTTGAAATAGCAGCTGTACCATGGTACTTTCAGGAACTGGTGGGAAAAGTATTAGTGGGTACGAGATATGCAGCAGTATACCTAGACGATATTTTGATATTTACAGAAACGATCAACCACCACTACGAAGTTTTAAATGAAGTGCTGGGCAAAATTGGAAAGGCGGGTCATCATTTTCTGCATCGATCACTGTTCACATTTTCTGACTTTTCATAGATTCAATTTAGAAATGGTGTGGTCAAATATTATGAACATATAGTAAGGTTTTTTTTACATATATTATTAACCCTTTGAGGGCGACGGGTTCAAAATTTTTTATTATCTCAAAAGTGCAATTTTGCCATAAAAATGAATTTTTCCTAATTTTGACGTATAATTAAAAATATGGCTATTTTGACAATTATTACAAGCTGTATAATATATTTGTTCAAACTAGAAGTTATTGGCATTTAGTGGACTAGAATCGAATTTCGCCCTCAAGACCAAAATAAAGTTGTGCGACTATAGTCTCACGGCGCCCTCAAAGGGTTAATTAAATCTTATTATTTTAAAAATATTTTTTTAATTAAAATTTCGTATTTATGAATTTCAGTTTATTTATGATATATTTTGTGTAAAATCTAAGATTTATTAAATTTTCATTTAAATACATTTTTAGGCTATTATAAATATTTTCAATTAAAAATAATGAGAAAGATGTCATATCACCAATTTGACGAGTAGATAGCGCTCAAATTTCTCTGGAATTTTAATAAATGTTTAGTTTTTAATGTGTCTTTTAATATGATTTTATAAGTATAGATGAATAATCTGTATTGTTTAAATGTTGGTGTATGTAAATGTGTGTGTATGTAAAAGTTGGCTAAAATGGCACTGTTTAAAGTGTTATGAATGTGAATTTGAAATAAATAAGGATACCGTTTTTCAGTGGCGTACCAAGGATTTCTGGGGCCCTTGTGCAGATTTTGGGACGCACAAAATATTTGTCGAACGAAGTGATCCGAGGAACCAAACCATAGGCAGGCTTGGGGGAAGGTGATTAGCAACTCTCTGAGTAAATTTGCGCATTTTAAAACAGAAATAGTAGCGTTTCGGGTTGGGTTGAAAGGATATTTTACTAATTTTTCGTCCTGGTCCCCCTATTCTTCAAAATATCTTACCTTTGTTCATGTACAAAAAGGTTTTTAGACCTTAAAATATTTTGGATTTTTAACGTGGGCTGCATTATGTGAAAAAATATCCTTGGATATTAAAATACTTTAGCTACAAAAAATCTCTAGGGTCAAAAAGACCCCCGGACTATAATGTGAATCCAATTTACCCTTTGGACCAATGGCTATTTTAGCGAGAGTGGGTTTTTGTGTACAAAAAGTCTTCATTATCAAAGATAAACCCAAACATCATGTGGCCCACGGAACCAATGGAAAATATCCATTACCCTTTTGCAGCAATTAAAAAAATATTTCTAGGTGCGCACACCTATGGTCGTGCTGTGGAGAGTCACCATCGACCTGCTAAAGTTTTGAAAATGCATTCTGCATCGAATGTTAAGAAATGTATGTGACAAAAATTTGTGTGAATCTTAATTTAACAAATTGAAAACTTTTCATCGGTCCCTTATATCAATACGGGTGTGTGTTTGCTGCTAGCAAATTTTCTCTGTTCCGAGTCATTTTCTAACTAACTACACCAAACACCCCTGAGATACATTCTCTATAGTGGTGGTTGGCGTGTAGAACAATTTCTCTCACCAATTTACTGTATTAATCAATTTATATTTATCATTTACTGAATTGCTTTGGAATGTTTTTTGGGAATTTATTTTAGCCATTTTAGAAATGGCTTTCAGGTAAGATATTTAATTTTAAGTAAAGTTTAAGTCTTGAATTTTGATCCATATAGATATGAGATCATTGTTCAAGTTCTTAAATTTTACTTTTAGTCAACATAATAATTATAAATTATTTTTAATTAATTTTCAGGGATTTTTGATATTTCATGACAAGTATTTTGGAATATTTTCGAAAAAATGTAATTATAATTAATGTAATTATAATTAAATAAATGAATTACCAAAAATATGTACTTTTCTAAAACATTTTGGGAAAAATCCCCGAATAATAAAAATAAAATAATTTTTTTTTCTGAGCTCAATATGAGGAGCTTCTTTCAGGAAATCAAATCTGGATTGAAAAGACATTGAACAAAATTCATTTGCTCTTGAATATTTCATTAAAAATATATTTTGAAATATTTTCAGCGATCTTTTTTATCCAAAAATTGTCTAAAATAGAATTATTATAGAAATGTATCTCAGCGGTTCATTTCGATGAATCAAAAGTTTGTATGTGTTATTTAGTATGTGTTGTGTTTGTGTGCAGTTTTTAATTTTTCTACCACTTTTCAGATTTCTATAGTATAGGATGTATCTGACTGCACTCTAAATAAACACATCAACGTAAAATCAAAGTAAGTATGTTTCTATAATGTTAGATTATTGATTTTTTTGTTATTATAGGAAATGGTTCTCAGTGGCGTTTGGTGTATATGCTGTTGGGTGCGCATGCCCATCTCTATCGCGATATCCTGTGTGTTTCTTGCTGACTACGTGTCCGATCGATATTCGAACACTCAATCATTTCAGTTTTATAGCCGAACCGAAATCGAAAAACCCAATGCTTGTCGTAATGTATTTGGAAATTTTAGGACGGAGTCGTCCTCATTGCTTTCACTTATCCCCTCATAATTCCGGTAAGAATTAGATCCACATATTTTTAACGGTGCTTTTATTCATACCTCTTCTTAAATTTACAGTTGAAACTACATTTGGAATTATCGGACAGGATTATGGAAGTTAAAGTTGATAATTTGAGAAAATTTGTTACAAGGATCTTCCCTTATGTAACAAAAACTAAGAAACCTAAATATAAAGTTGGTGATCATTTTAGAATAAGTAAGATATCGACTTCACCATTCATTAAAGATTTTGACAACAACTGGAGTGATGAAGTCTTTCAAATATCAAAGATAAATACGAAACAGAGTCCCGTTAGGTATGTTATCAAAGATATTGAAAGGGTAAATTTTACGAACTGGAACTGCAAGTTATTCCGACACCATTTGTCTTTAGAATTGAAAAGATTCTTAAATCGAAATAGAAAGGTAAGGATAAACAATATTACTTCAAGTGGTGGATATCAAAACCAAACTTGGATATCAGCATCTCAAATTGAGTGAATAGAAACAGTTTTTTCATTATTTTACCAAGCAATAGCTGTCCATTCATTCATCCGAATAATGATGTTAGTAAACTTATCGTTGAATTACAAAATCCCATTTATCTAGATTATATGTGGGAAGTTGCTTTGCTTGATTACTCATTTGTAGACGACATATTTCAATTTTACAGTTATTCTAATATAAAGAAATTGCACCGAAATCAGTTATTGTGTTATTGAACCCGAAACAGATGAAATACTAATAAAAAAAATCCAATAGTGATTGTTACATGTATATAACCAAAGGAGTTCTACATATTTGTTGCGGCAAGCATAAAATTATAACCAACAATTATAGTCTCATTGATTTTTCATACTTTAGTGAGGTGGTCTCCTTGATCCCAGAGATTTCCTATACAAAGTACAGGTCTCATTTAAAAGATAACGTTTCTTATGATACTAGAAATATTTTTGTACACAAAATCCGACTGTCACTAAAAAGCCATGGTTAATATAATTATAAATTAATTAATATAATTTTAAAAAATAATTTTTGTATGAGAATGTTAACAATTTTGTGCGGTTTTTTTAAATTCAAACAATTTTATATGATTAAAAAAATGTTTTTAAAATTTTATTAAAATATCTTTTAGTTTGATACAGTTTAATTACGATTATTAGTTGGTAACATGTTTGAATATTATTATTTTCATTTAGTTGTGATTAATACGATTCTTAGCCTGAAGAAGACTGTTAGCGCGGTTGCAATATATAGCAATGTTATATTTTAATATAAATAGTTAGCGATTTTCTATTACTTTAATTTACTTATTTTTTAATATTACCCTAATTTACTTTATGTTTATAATTATCCCAAGAATATTGTATAGATGGACCTTCCGAAGGCTTTATTTAAAAATTCTTGATAACAATGGTACATGTTATACAACAAAGGTAGTCATGAATAAACTGAGTATGAATAAAATGAGTTTTACACTAGCAATCGGTTTCATTATAGATAATGTAAGGACTGGGTGTCATCAATGTGTTCGACAGTCCGCGAAAGAACTATTTATATAAGAAGCATAGCAATAACTGGGCATCCGAGATAAACACCTTATAACAAGCATTTGATACCTCTTGCAAATATCTAGACAGTGAATAATAAAATCAGTAAAATATCATGAGTAGTTAGATTGTTACAAAGTTTGTATAATTAATTCCCATTTCAGCGCATAAATTGGCAATTTCAAGTCCTCCTTTAATCATGGAGTGACCCGCACTGAATAATTGGGACGGTTACCGGACGTGAATAACTAATCACGATTTGGTCACCTTTGGCCTGTACTTAATGCCCAGCTTGGACAGTCAAGCAATTATTCGCTAAATCCAAAATAGAAATGGTAAAGATTTTGAGACTTTTCAAAAATTATTTACTTTATTAATTCTTAGAAATATCTGATGTTGCTGATGTTCGCTGGACTAAGCGTTTGGGTTATCGAGGGGTCGTTTCGCCTTGTTTGTAAGTTGCACTCCATCTTTATCAGATTGAACCATTTTTAGGTGTCGGAAAGACGAAAATAGAATGCAGAAGCTGCTGTCAGCAAGAGCAATGTAAACTTCTGGAAAGAAAGATGTATTACACATCGTCTCAGATGAAATACATTTGTTTAAGTAGTGAAAACGGTCATGACAATGGCAACAGTAATAACCAGGACTATCATAAGAAGAATGAAAATGATGAGGAGGATAAGAAGCATGAGAAGCACGAGAAGGATGAGAAGCACGAGAAAGATGAGAAGCACGAGAAGGATGAGAAATATGGGAAGGATAGGAATGCTGGGAAGAATGGGAAGAATGGGAAGAATGGGAATGATGTGCAGAATGGGAAGGATTGGAAGGATAGGAATAATAGGAAGAATGGGAAGAATGGGAAGGATGGGAAGAATGGGAAGGATGGGAAGAATGGGAATAATAGGAATAATGGGAAGGATGGGAAGAATGGGAAGAATGGGAAGGATAAATGGATTATATGATTGACTATGATTATAATAATAACAATTATGATTAAATAATTAACATTTATATTTGTTATTTCAATTTCTTTGTTTTTTATTGCAGACAATTTATCCATATTTTCATTTATATTTTATCCCAATTCCTCTCCTGCCTCTGTCAGACAACAAAACATAAAAGGTATTTATCAATGAATCGCGTTCACTAAATGAAAATATAAATAAAAAGAAAAGAAAATAATCGATCAATGGTGAAAATGATTATTAATAATTTGTGACAAAATATTTGCTTGCTCAGGTGCAGGAATCGTACCAAACATCACAAAGGTGTACCATATATTACATGGCCATATATAATATATAATTACCATCGCATGACCCTAGAGGACAAAATATCAACAATTTTATTCATTATTTTTACAGTGATGAGATTTATTGATTGCACAGGACTTTGCCCACTTTGGCATTCCAATTGTTTGGGCACCTTATTTATTATATTTATTCAAGTATTTATTGAGGGGGCCTCGTGATCTTAATTGGCAGAATTTAGATTTTTATTTCGGATCGATTAAAACAGAAATATTAGTTCAAAATAATCTAATAAATGTCAGCGTCAGTCGACTTGGTCATTCTTAATCATACATCTTTGTCCGTAGGGATGTTTTAATTCTATATTATTTTAAATTTTGAATAGTACTAAACTGGGGTCGCTAAAAGTGTGTGATCAGGTGACAGACACTTTACTTGCTCTTCATCACCTTTCTAGTAGGTCATGTGTCAAATGTCCTTCAAACATACATTTCTTAGAATTTCAAATATTTTTATAACATTCGATGCAGAATGCAATTGCAAGCCTTCTGAGTTAGATTTGACCAATGAATGTCGATGTATTGGTTGATGTGACCAGTATGGATATTATTCGGGATTGAGAGGCTGAACCTGTGAAGGTCACTGAAATTGACATTGCTCTTTCTCATTCATAATCTTATATTAATACTGCCAGCTGGTTATCAGAATATGTAGTAAATATTTGCGTGTTTTGTTGGAATAGTTGTATGTCATTTAGTCGAACCTATCGCCACTCAACCGGTAGTTTCTATTCCTTAACTCAATGGTGCCAAATTCAAGAACAATAAAATTTGTACAACGTCTGATTTGTCTCCTACGCGGGTTCATTAATGATTCGGATTCCCCTAGCTCCACTAATTTGTAATTGAATTCATAAGCGCGCCTAATTATTATTTCCCGGAATTATATTGAAGCATTAGAAATATCGCAAATGAGGCTCCTAGAACTGTCACTGTTGCCTCTTTGACTACGATGACATCTTTGGCTCAAAATTGAGGTTCAGCAAAGGGAATGTTGTGGATATTGGCGTTAACTTGAATCCGTCAAAATATTAAATGAGCAGCAGAATTAATATTCTTAGCCTTGGCATTATCAGTAATTGAGCCCGCACCGATAACCACCAGCTTATTACCAAGACTCACTTTTCTAACTTTCCAAGAGTTTTCTTACAACAGAATTTAAATTAGTTTAATTAGACTTTTCTTTAATTGCTTCTTGTATGCTAAAAGTATTAATTTTCCCCGTCATTTCTGACGAATTGCAGGGATAGATGATAACCCTTGCAGAAAGACTCTGCAACCCTAGCAGAACGAGTAGGCAACCCTTGCAGGGGTAGATGATAACCCTTGC